>VXBL01005409.1:305652-336107 GCA_013400195.1 Aramus guarauna | reverse complement strand
TTAAAATGTAAGCAATTAAAAAGTGTCTCTCTATACACAACAGTTTTATAATATCACTTTTGCTGATTAATAAATTCAGTAACTGTTTACATAATGTAAGCTTCTCTTAGCTGCAAAGCTGGACTACTTTGAGCATTCCCACAGCAGGCGTTTGCCATAATTGCTGAACCTGCTATGGTTCAGTTGAAAGTAGAGCTAGTAAATGGCCTCTAACAGCAAAATGAGTCTACAGAACAAACCACTGCATCCCTGTCTCATGAAAATACACTGCGTTAGGACTACTGAAACTGCCAGCCAGGTTTTCAAAAAAATGAAGATATCAACAGAAGAATGTTAGCAATAAAACGTTGTCTTGCATTCTTCCAGGGAAAACTCCACATAAAACGATGTTGAATTTCCCTCTAAACAAAAAAATTTCAGACTGCGGTTGTCATCTTTTCAATATATTATACATTTATATTAAAAAGAACTTACTTCTTGCATTCATTTTAAGCTTCTTTACACAGGAAATTTTAGGAACTGAAACAGGCCACCAAATTCTACTCATAATCTTCCTGCCCCCCTTAGTTAATTTTCCTTAAAGTAATTATTAAAGGATGCATCTGGTTTCTTTAAAAATATTTAATATATTAAATATATTAAATAGTAGCTACAATACAGTAGAGGGAAAAAAGATTCTTAAAGATAGCATTACATTAAATTACTATATGTATTTATTTCGCTTCCACCTGCTCCATTTATTTCACTAGTTACAATTTAGTAGTTACAATTAACACAGGACATGAGATTTTTTTCATACTTTTTTTATCATTAGCAAGTACAGCCTGAAAAGGCACATCCATGTACCATGAGAGCCCAAGTCATAAGCACAAACCTGAATGCCCATACACTTGTTTTCCTCAAAGTCCATCACTGGCACTTGAGGCTAAAGTGCATTTTCTCAATCTTTTCATTTCTCATGTTTCCCTTTTTAATTTGAGTGCTACCACTAAGGAGCCAAGACACTGATACCCAGCAGTAAAGAGCTTTCTATCAAATTGCTGGTAGATCAGCATTCAGAATGTACTACTTTTGGAAGTTCAAGCTTGCAAACAAGCCTGATTTATTGAGCTGGAATTGATTTACCACACCTTATATGCAACATTTTAAGAAGCTGTTCTGAGCTAATTACATACTCAGCTGATCCCCAAGTGATTAATAAAGTTCCTGACTACTTTACTGTCACTTCTGAGCTGCCAGATGGAGTACAAAAAAAAAACTCATCTACATCCCATAATGCAGATTTTAACATTAATGAATAAAGCTTACAGCTAGAAAAAAACTAGGGAAGATTTTACATCTGCTTTACTTTTACATTCAAAAAAAACCCAAAACAAAACAAAACCCAAAACAAACAAAAAAAAAACCAACCCAAAACCACAAAGACGACTCACAAATCGGGCTTATCCTTTCCTCTAGTTTTCAGATTAGGTCAGAAATCTGTATTAGCCTTTGTTTATACAACAGTACTATTACGTCAATATTTTAAGATTAATTAAAATATATCTTTCATTATACAATTCAAAAGCTATCATATTGTCTTTATATATACATATGCCATCTAGAGCTGACGTAAGTCCCCGCAGTTTTTGCAATCTCTGCTCTTTCCTAAGAATTGGTAAGTGGAGTTAGTGACACTTTGCTTTTCTCACAAACAAATAACATGCTGAAGGTGACCTTGCTGTTCTTTTTTTAAAAAATTTCATAATGAATGCAAAAAGTAATCAGAAAAAGATAGCCAGTGATTCAATTCTTTAGAGAGTGATTCAAATTCATTTGTCTCTTATAAGAACCAAAGGAAAAAAAAGCCATTATTAATTTAGGCAATTAAGTGTACTTTGAAAGCAATATCCAGTACANAAAAGATTTTTTTCCTTCTATCACTTCTATTGTTTAAAATAAAATAATAAGAATAAAATCAGGTCTTGATCCCAAACTGTTATTGACTGAAATCAATTCTAGAACTCCTAGCAAATATTCATTTGTGTATGCAAGATGCACAGAAAGTACATTAAAACAATTACTGTAAACTGTAGTATCTTTCTACAGACTACAGGAGTACAAAGAACAGCCTTTACAGATTGTCTTGGTTTTGGCTGAGATAGAGTTAATTTTCTTTCTAGTAGCTGGTAGAGTGCTGTGGTTTGGATTTAGGATGAGGGTAAAAGGTTGATAACACACTAATGTTTTTAGCTGTTGCTCAGTAGTTGTAGCGTCTACACTAAGTCCAGGACTTTTCAACTTCACACGCCCTGCCAGGTGCATAAGAACCTGGGAGAGCACAGCCAGGATGGCTGACCCAGACTGGCCAAAGGGATATTCCCTGCCATAAAATGTCATGCTCCCTATAGAACTGGGAAAGCAAGCCAGGAAGCAGTTTTGCCTACTGAACAATACAGAACTACAAGTGTTTTACGAGTCAGAGTCCAGCACTTCATGAGAATCAGTTTTCTACTCTCTATTGCTTTTGCAGTAACAACAGAAGATTAAGCATTCATACGAAGACCACCAGCCTTTTTCAGGGTCCATCCCCACTATCAATATGTGACAAGTTAATGTGTTTTAATTATAAAAGCAACACTAAGCAATTAAGCAAACTGAGGGATTATTAAGAGTCCCAGCTGTGACAGCATGTTTCTTACTTTAAGATAACAGCTATATATTCTACTGAAAGTGAGATTAATATTCTAAAGCATATTAAAAAAAAAAATCTTGCTCTGGGAAGTTTCTCCTCTCTTATTAAAATGAATTCTGGTTTTGGTAATGATCATAGAAACCAAGTACCACTTTAGGCTCTACATTTATCCAACTGCAGCCAGCCACTTGAACTATGACCCAATGAGACCCAGTAATAGGAAAAACAAAAGGTACAGAACTAAAATTATCTTTGACCTACTGTGCCATGCCAGGTACTGCAATATGCAATATTTTTTAATTTCCTCAGATAGCCAGTGATTCAATTCTTTAGAGAGTGATTCAAATTCATTTGTCTCTTATAAGAACCAAAGGAAAAAAAAAGCCATTATTAATTTAGGCAATTAAGTGTACTTTGAAAGCAATATCCAGTACATTAAAGAACCTGTCCCTAGAGTGCTGCTTACAGTCTATTAAAAGTTAATTTTAGAGCATTTCAAGTGAAGAAAAGTAATTTCCTAGATGTGCTCTACAGAATATTATAATGTTTAAATGTTAACCTAAATGAGAAGTGTTTTTTTGTAAATATGGAGTGAATGGTTAAGTGACCTAGAAACAAAATTAAAGACATGTATTACATTTATCATGTCATTTTAAATTAAACTACATATAATAATATTTATATTCTCTTCCTTTTATGTATCAAAGAAGAATCTATGGTTTTCTTCCTTAACATTACACAATGTACAGTCTAAAAAGACAATTTCTATACAAGACATAATAGTTTTAATATTAAATCTTTATGGTTTCCAGGATCAAATGGTAGGAATGAAAATTGAATAAAGCCCGTACAGAGTGTAACCGGTTCTTTAGGAAAGGCAGGGGGGAAGGAGGGTGTCTTACAGTGCAACATTTATTCTGACATACAACTCTTGCCAGTCACAGTATTCAGGAACAGAAGACAGCCCCACCAGGTATTTATGATCTCAAACACTTAATCAGATTCTCTTGACTCACCTACAAATTACCTGTCTCACTTTTGTAGAGTGCAGAAGTACATTAAATTACGTACAACTCTCTAAAATTATATCAAGAAATACAGTCCAAGACAGATATACTAGAGGCAGTTAAGTAAATTAGCCCCCAACCCAGCAAAGTCAGAGAAAGGGTAATACAGTCACCATTGCACAGGGCTGTGAATAAAGTTTCAAATTCCATCTGCAACAGACTTTCTATATGACTACAAACACTGCACAAAACCACTTTCACATTTCTCAGTTTCTCATTTATAAAAAAAGATTAATCTCTTCCGCACAAAGGTGTAAGTGTATGTTACTGTTAGAAAGAAGCTTCAGAAGCACAACAAATTGTTCACAAATTACAAAGCTGGTCCTCACAGTTGTTAACAGGTTCATGTGTAATATCATTCTTTGGCAAATGCAATGTTAAATGCACTAGCATAACCCTTGTGGAAGGTAAGGTAATGCCTAAGGTAATATTCTCTGATTTGCTGATAAGGTAATATTCTCTGATTTTTATACAGGTATTAAAAAGGTAAAAAAAATGTGATGATGAAGTTTCAGGTATGTTCACTATAACACAGAAATTAAATACTAGCACAGAATCCTTTCCAAATTCACTCTTTTGAATAATGCAGCTAGATCAGATAAAAAGCATAGAGTTTGTATTTGCTATTATTCTATATGTCTTCAAAAATGCCTCAGGTCCCCCATTTGAACCTCCCTCTCAAACAATCATGGTAACTGTCAATAATAGTTATCACAAAACAGTCTTCAATGCAATAGGAAAAAAATACAGACTAGATATAAGAAATTTTTTTTAAAACAAGAGTGCTGAAACAGTGGCACAGGTTGCCCAGAGAGGTGGTAGATGCCCCATCCCTGGAAACATTCAAGGTCAGGTTGGATGAAGCTTTGAGCAACCTGGTCTAGTTGAAGATGTCCCTGCTCATTGCAGATGAGCTGGACTAGATGACCTTTAAAGGTCCCTTCCAACCCAAACTATTCATGATTCTATGAATAGACAGAAATGCCAACAGCTCAAAACACTAATGTACTCAAACCAAAATCATCTTCACATGACATTAAAAAAATTACCGGTTTGGAATAAAGGTGTGTTTCAAAGGATTACAGGTACATATAGTAAAACAGATTATCACATTCTGTCACACTAGAAGACAGTGATAAACTTCAAACTGATAAAGCAAAAAGATTTCATAGGCCTAAATCTTACATTTTATAATGCAAAATATATCATCTTTGTACAAATATACTAGGAGGTAATGTTCACAGTAAGCTGTATTTCCTATCTTTTCTGCCTATACTGGGGTAATAATAGTCAACTGACATTGTGAAAAAGTTGTACATGCAAGTTAGAAATTTTTTGCCCTCACACTCAGAAAGATATCAACCACGGCTTTGAGAATGGCTAGGTATCATAGACTATTCCTTCAAATTATTTCAACTTCTAGAAATTATAATTTAAAATATATTTTTCTTTTTTAATGGAGCAGTAACACTAGACTACCAACACAGGCATAGATTACCACACAAAGATATGTGCACAGCTAATAGTGGGGTTTCAGTAGGTACTATTTGTAGAAGTGTGCCTTTCTGCATAAGAGAAGTCCTGCAAAGCAAACAAAGAAGTTGCAAGTAAGAAGGAACAACTTGGACAAGCCCTGTTATCACCCAAGAAAAAGGCACAATTTTTTCGAGTGGGGACTTGGTGTCATAACCAAGATCATGTTTGATTTCTGCCGTGCACCAAGGAACCTGCTCTTGTACAGTCTTTGTAAATAAACTGAACTGTACTAGAAATACTCAACTTCTTTTTCTGCCTCTAACAGAAACAACAATAACAACCCCTTGGACAACTCAGTTGAAAGAAATGGTCAGAATGTTTTTACTGGCAATAGCGAAATTTAAGTTACAATAAGGATGAACAAGTTAAGTTATGAAATAGAGCAGAAAAGCAGATGCGTAAGAGGAGAATGCAATTAAAAACATAGGCTGAGAGGGCAGAACAGAGAAAATGTGTATCGAGGCAGCAGAACAACATAGATTTGCAAATGAAACAAGCCATAATAGAAGACAGATTGAAATTAAGGAATCTTAAGAATAAAACCTTGCTCAGCCATCAAAATTATCATCTCCCTCAACCTGCTGACAACACTCAAATGCAGCCCAGGACGATGCTCGTCTTTTTTTGCTGCAAGGGTGCATTGCTGTTTCTTGTTCAACTTTCTGTCCACCAGGATTTCCAGGGGTTTTTTTGGCAGAGCTGCTTTCCAGCTAGTCAGCCCCCAAGCTACACCAATACACGGTGTTATTCCTCCCCATACATAGGCCTTTGCATCTCCCTTCGTTGAACTTCACGAGGTTTTTTGCAACCTTTCGAGGTCAGTGATAACACCGTAGTAACACTGTGAATACATTTACCTGAAGTGATCACACCAAAGACTATGGTAAAGCCCAGCATAAATCCACTAACTAGATTGGATACACTTCTTTTACCAGCAAGATCTCCGCAGAGGGCCACAGCAAGAGAATGAGGGTTTTGCTAGCAACTTAAGAATAGGAGGAAAATACCTTTGCACTCCTAAAGTAGCTTACTTGGTTCTTGGAATTAATTTATTATTCACCTCTTACTACCTCTGTCTCTTGCTTGTATCTGAGACTTGATCTCAGGACTTTCTCCAGAGGGGAATGTACCTTTCCAGTAAACACAGATTGGGCAGCGGCTGAAAGTCATAGTTCATGCACTTCAAGATTTTCTCTTTTCTTTTGTGACATAGCTTGCAAGATTATGCGCTAAGAGTGCCTCACAACGTGTCTTTGTTTTAGAAGTAAACCATTTTGTTAGCCTTTGCCAGGACTGATTAGAAGTATTCTTTATATTGAACAACAAAGGTTGAGTCAAATAATTTTTTTGTTTCATTTGGGCATTGCTAACTGCTTTAGTTCTTAGGCCACTGACTGCAAAGCATGGCATGTTTGTCTATCCTTTGTCACTTTGGTAAGTCATTTCATAGACTGTGCTTCATTTAAAAGTAAACAAACACCTTATGTCTTTATCCTGGCTCTACTTCTGCTTGTTAAGTACTACAACATATGTCATCTGTTTCGTTAAACAATCTACACAAGCACAGCACTATGGGATTAGTAATTTAAGAAAATGAAAAACAAGCAGCAATTGGCACATATATGCAGTCATGTTTGATTTGCTTTAAAGTAGATATTTCAGTACAATCTTTTTCACCCAATAAACATGTCTATAAAAAACATTTAAAAATAACCTTGCTCCTATAGGCACAATCTTTTCAAATACTGCAGTACAAGAGGCATAAAAAAAACCCTCAAATGAACAAACTCCTCAAAGCTGTCCTACACAGTTGGTAGAAGAAGCCTCCTTCTTTGGAGCATCTGCTGAATTGTTGCTTAATAAAGATAAACCCATTTTGTTAACGTGCTTACCAGACACAAAAATGAGTTTGTTAACTTCAAGAAAAGGTAATTATTCCAAGTGTTGTTCTAACCTTCGTTCTATAACCTGGAGCAGACAAGGTCACCAACATTACCATTTAGATAACTGGCTTCAAATATATTTATTTATCAAGAGGAGAATCAGACATTTTCACAAAATAGTCTTGATTCTTTCTGCCTCAGCATAAAAATACAGAAAAGCATAGGAGGTAGCCTACTTAGAGCAGGAGCAAAAGTATTTCCATTTTTGCAGTGAAGAAAATGAACTACAGCAAACATGGGGGCTTAAACTTTCACTTGTGTGCCTGCACATGGAAATACAGGATCCCAAAGTGTTTAATGTCATTCAGTTGCAGATGAGTTTTATGTATATGTTCAAGATATAATAGTCTTCATCTGATGCAATTTCACTGAACTCAATGGCATAACTGTTCAATTATACCAAATTACAACTGGAATGGCATTCAAACTGGACATAGCTGTTTGCTTGTTTTTCCAGTAAAACCCATATTCAACTTACACTCTCTACCTCACAGAAAGTATTTGTGAAGCTTGAATACACCAAATACTTTTTATTCGGGCAAAGATTAAATAAACCCAGAAACTTGGTAGAGATTCCCTGTCCTCTGCTGCTCAGTCTGACATACAGGGATGTCAGTAAAGGAGTTCCTGAAGATCACACCCCAGCTGTTTATCTGCAGGAGAGGGCCCCTGCTCCCCCATTAAGTTGCGCTAACAATCTGTGGGGCTCTGCTGTGACCTAGATCAGGGAACGGGCTCAGCTTAAATAAAATCCTGCTCAAAAAGTTGGATTTTTTTCCCTGTTGTGGTTCACAGCACAGTTTAAATGGTAAGGCAGCCACAGAGCTTCTTCAACGATGCTAACAGACCCACATAATCCTGCCACATATCTTCACGGGACAGAATGCAAAACTCCTTGGCACAGACCATAAAAGGGAAAAAAAATTACTGTAACATGTTGCTTAGAGCACTCGCCATTGGGGATGGCAAGGGAATAGGGAAGTAGAGATCTAGCCCCATTCCTATTAATTGCAATATGCTAAAATAGAACAGTAGCACATAAATTAGACTGAAGAAATTTAAAGAAACCAACCCAGCATACACAAGAAGTAAATGGCTAAAGAAGAACTTGCAGGAGACAAGACACTCCACATCATTGCTGCTTTGATTTAGAGCAGAAACAGATCTGAACCAGGATTATTGTAACTAATTAGAGTACCACAAACGCTGGGGTAGAAAACTGCACCGTTTTCTATTTCTTTATTTTCTAAGCAACACTGAAACCTTTGAAAGTCTAAGTGAAGATTTCCAATGCTCTCCTTAGTAACAGGAATTATTTACAATCAAAAGGTACAATGCTTTTTGAGTGTCTTTATGACTACGTATTTGGGACTCCCCATTTACCACCCCCACATTTATACAAGTCACATTCAGTTGATCTTATCAGCTAAGCTCTAGTTGCCTAAGGTAACTGTTACCTGGCACACCCACTTACCAGGTGGTACTGTCTAGCTATGGTACTCAGTAAGAAAATATTGCAATAGCCATTTAAAAGATTAAAAATCACGTCACTTTTTTCTCTGGTATGAAGTATTTTCAGACACACACCAGTTACAAAAAATACCTATTTGCAAAATGGATGTGTTTAACACATCTGCTTTTTTACTCTCCTGTGTGGTCCATTTCTTATAATCATTAAGACAGAACTCACCACATTCAAAACATTTGATCACAGTTTTGTAGGCCTGAAGGAAGAGGAAAATACTAACTCCTTGCACAGCTTTAAACTAAAATATGAATTTAGAGTTATGCACACACTATGTATTTCTGAAAGGTAAATTATCTATTTTTTTTCTTATTAACTTACCCCTTGCAGATTAACCAGTTTCACACTATGACATCTTATTTCACACGACAGCTACATTAATTATATGTTGACAGTATATATCCTAACAACAAAGTAATCAATATTCTCTTTCTATCTTTTTGGATCCAGTGAATAAGTAAATGGCACTATACAACATCATTATCAACTTTTCAATTTTGATTTACACTGGAATTCCTCCAGACATATGCTTAGAGTAACTCTGCCTCTCCTCTTTATCTCAGTATTAGGTAAATACAAGATTAAAGAGATTAAAAATAACAATACAATGTGAATTGGTTGAAAAGTCAATTTTTGTAAGATTTTCTATCTTGTATGTATATATAATTGAAGTCCAATAGCTCTGAAAACACTTCTAGTGAAAATACTTCCAATGTATGTATTTGAGGCCAGTTACTTTGCTCAGAAAAGGGCCCTAAGTAATAATGAAAAGTTTCAATGGTTAGATATTATGTAGATTTTATTGATGACTTTTCTTAAATGGCAGTACATCATCTACTTTATCGAAAGTAGTTTAAACCACTCATTAGCCAGGCTTCTAAAAATGGAGTAAAATAGGCACTGAGTTGTGAAAACCACTGCATTGAACCTCTCGACTCACCCTGGTTGCAGCAGTATGAAAAATAACAAATCTTAAACTACCTCACCAAGTTACAAATCTGCACATACACACAAGGATTTTTTTATCATGGGAATTTTTATCAAGGACTTTTTATCACTTACCTAACTTCACTCAAAACTGATTTGTGAAGAAAAATGTAAATGCTGAAAAACTTGCCAAAAAATAAGAACAAGTATCTTCTTAAAAATCTCCTAATATAGAAACTACAATATGAGTTATCAGCATCAATTTTTTTTTATAACAACTAAACAAAACAAGAAAAGGTAGGTCTAAGGATAGTTTAAAAACAAGGTGATTTAATACAAGTGAAAAGGAAAACAGGAACAGTTTACATACCTTAAATAAAATAAAAAACAATCTTGACTTGAGCACTTGGATAACTGAAAATCCAGAGCACAATTCCCCCCGGATGATGGGGAGGAAGAAAAAAAAAAAAAAAAAAAAAGTCACTGCCTCCTATTTTTCCTTTGAAAGTTCTATAAAGCACTGAAGATTTCTGCCTTTGGTTCTTCTCAAAATCTAACTTTCTTGCATGACAGAGAGGTATCTATAATATTTAATTTTCATGAGGTAACAACTTAGCTTTTTAAGTCTTCTCTGATAGGAAGCGTACTATCTCCTGGCAACTTACATTTAGACAAAAACAGGCTTTTCTCAAGTCTGTTTACTCCTTTCCTGAGTAAATAAGCACATCACAGGTTTTTCTACAGCTACTTATTAATCTAAAGTCTCAAATCACAGAATTCTCAGAATTTTTTTCTACATATCTAATTAACAGCTCACATATGTTTGATATTGTCTTTTCTAAATATTGTATTGTCAAGGTACACATAGGCTTAGGGACAAGCCCAATAGTTTCTCCTTCAATCATTTTGCTTAATTGTGAGTTACAAGAAACATTTATAAAGGAGATTGCAGGCCTGCTCATAAGGTGTTAGTTTCTGAAGTGAAAACTACACATGCAAAGAAGTACAACCAATCACAAAAGATCACAACAGCTAATTAGCCACCTGCAATTTGTGATATGTTGCCTCAAACCCCACTTAGATTTTACAATATTTTAAACACAGGCTTGAACATCTGACTTTCAGTATAAGCTTGCTTAAAACAAAAGAAAAAAATGAACAGAGTACATTTCCCTGAAGGAAGTAACTTGTAATCTTCATTAACCCCGTTATGTGCAGTATCATTTCATCACCCTAACACTCCCTGCAGCTGCAGCAGTCTGGCAAGCACAAGTCACAAGAAAAGCTCATTTACATACAGCTTCTGGCCTTGTTCACTAGAAAAATTTGCTAAGACAAATTACAGTGTCAAAAGAAAGCTCATTAAATTTTTATATCAGATTGGTATGTTACCCTTAGCTCCCTGGGTATTCATCCCTCTTTCTGTCGTTAGTTTTCAGTCCTTAAGGCTCAAATATTTTCAAGGGCAGAAGCGGACCAATTATAAAAAAGGAAGTTATTTGCTTACTAGTATAAAATGAAGCATACAACCATCACTAATTCACATTTACCAAAAATATAGCTCAATTACCATGTCACACTAGTCTGCTGAATAGCATGATATTTCCACATGCATTTAATTTAGTACCAGTATTTGTGCTGAGGCAACAACAGCAATTAAACATACCAAAATGGGGATTAAGCACATTTTCCACCATATGTCTGTCCATTACAGTGATGTTCTTTTTCCTTCACAAAAAAGGTATACCTAGCCCATTTATCCAGTGATGTTAATGTTTCAGAAGATTTAGAAATCCTTCAACACCTGGAAAGGTTAAAAGAATTACAAGCTTCACCTTAAGCTACAGTTATGTTGGGAACTTCCAAGGAACAGTCATTTAAAGAACTGAAGCACATGAAAGTTATATTCCCGTACACCCCTCAACTAAATGTTTAAAAGGTAGATTTAATTAAGAGCTTCTTCTGTTTAAAAATAAGAATGGTAAACTGAATATTGTTTATTTGCCACCAAAAATCCAGTTTGATGCTTTTTTTTTTTTCCTTTAATTTTTTTTTTTTTTGGGGGGGGGGGAATATTTATTTCCATTTCAAAAAGTATTTTTAAGTACTTTAAATTCTGCACCAGTATTTCATTATGCATTTCAAACAGTACTTTAGATCTTACTTGTTCACAAGGCCAAATACATTAAGATTGTGATTTTATTCACCACCATTTCAACACTTTTTAATTTGCTTTCAGGCTTGACATATCTAAGCATAATTTGATGGAATGCAGTTATTCCTTCCCAGCCCAAGCCTGCACTGCTACAGTCAGGTAGGATGCAAATCAAAGCAATTGCTTCTGAAACCACAGCAAGTAGAATTTCTCTTACAAGTGTCAAAGGCAGCATATGCTAAACCTTGCAATGCTGTTTTTTGTTTTTTTTTCTTTAAACCTTCCAGGTTTCTTAGAGTTCTACTGAATCAGAATGATACTTCCAATCTGATATCTACTGCTGATCTGCGCTTTATCAACCACCAATAGTCAAACAGTTAACAGGTAACGAAGCCAAAGGAGTATCACAAAAGTCCTCTGTTTTTCAGATGCCTGGCCCATGTTTAAGCTACTAATTATCATCATCCAGTGAGTAGAGTCAACTTAGTGAGCCCTGGTACAAAAATAATTAAAATTACAATGGAGGGGGGAAGAACCAGGATATGAAGTTAGCCTCTCTTCCTCTCATTCAATGAATGTTAACTTGCTTATTCAAGTCAAAACAGTTCCCACACACCATTTTGAGAGATAAGGAGAAGCCATCTGTATCCTAATGGTTCAGATACCCAAAGGACATGAAAGAATGAAAGACCAAGCTTAACATCTCTCCATTAAAAAGCAAAACATAAACTGGTTTGATCCTCTTATACTAGGTCAGCACTTTTACCTTCAAAAGTATTTCTTTATTTGTTAAGAATATTTTGGGTTGGAAGTTTTAATTTTAAAATTAAAGCATTTCCTAAGATTCCTGTGAGACAACTTCTTGCACAAATTCTTCCAACTTCAAAGCATAATGTTTATTTTATGATTTTTTTGTTGTAACAGATACCTCTGCTAAAGATTCCAGTTTTTGTTTTGTTTTTTTTTTTTTTAATTCGCACTTTTTATACTATTGTATTTGGTCATAATTGACCATTTTTTTCCTGTGAACACAATAACACTGTATCTAGATTGCAGCAAAACTGCAAGATTATTTGAAAATATATTTTAATTTTGCACATTTTTCCTTTTGAAGTAGTTATAAAATTTCAAACAAGAAAGTGGAATTGTATTTTAACATTCAGCTTTCCAGCAAGCATTGCTTTCCAAACAGAAAGGTTTTCCCCTTCAGAGGGAGCACAGAACTGATCAGAACTAGCACCTTCACTGACATTATCCAGAGCAGAAACCAGTTTCTGCAAGAACTCTGCAGTTTGAAACTTTAAGTTGTAACACACACTCCGGGAATTATTTTTCTTACAGAATTTACAGGTTTGTCATTTAAGAGGTTTAATATTGCTATGAGGTTCCTGCTTCTCACTTTTTTTTTTACTGCAACTGCCATCTTTGGACACCACCAGGAGAACTGTCACTATTTGCTTTGAGTAACAACACTAGAAATGCATAATTTCCATTCTGCAAAATGCTAGCTTGAGACTTGTAATTTAGAGTACTGGTGATAAGAGGGAAGAAGAATGGATGCAAGCCACTGGATACAATGCTCCTTCCACAGGTGAAGGCAGAAATGGAAGGAATGATACAGAAAACACAAGCCCCTGTAACTTCAGGTCAACTGGCTGCATAAGAAAAGAAGCGATTGCCTAAAGTGAACTACTATTGCTAACTTCCAAAATACTTTAAAATGGAAGATGATGCCAAGTATGCTAAGCATCAGACTTCTGATCACACTTAAAAAAATAAAATCAATGTGATGTTTGCCATTTTGTAGAAACAGGCTACAGTTACTAAAGTTTTTCTAAATCTTATACAGGCTTTTGGCTCAAGCATAACAGATTTCAGTAACTCCTGAGGGAACTTGCAGTCTACTGATGTCAACAAACCAATACTCAAAAAGTCCTGACTATCCTTATAGCCAGATGCTGAGTGGCTAGGCATCACAAAGCTGCCCCAGATCACATGGACAGACCACTCCACAGTCCTATATTCTGCACATGCCCCAATTTATAAACAGCAAAGTACATTTAGGCTGTTCTTTCACTTGAGTTACAGCAAAGTATTTAATTTAATATTGGCTTTCCTGCTTGGAACTAAGTCAAGTGTAGAGTAACACATTTCACATCTTCGAAGCTATAACGGCACAGCCTTTAATGCCAGAAATAGTTTGAAATTGAAAACAATTTGAAATTTGTGCAGAACAAAGACAATGTAGATGAACAAAAATAACAACAGGTATTGCTTAAATGCCTAAAGCTGTCTTCTGAACTTCCAAACATCAGCTACAGAATTGCCTTTTACTTTCTGCTGATAGCTGAGGCAGCTCTTTTATCCAGAACCTGTCAGTCTCCTAAATTAATTTGAGCCAGTTCAATGATCCATAACCATGCTACTTTCTACAATCATTGACAATTGATTTTGAACTAATTCACAATGGGCCAAGCTCTGGCCTTATGTACAACCCAATATTCTTTTATCACCCACGTGTTACATGAGGGCTGAATTAATGTAAGGATTTCTAATCAGAAATCTGTGTCATTGATGCCTTAGCTTTTAACAAGCTAATTATGGTATCTGTGAACAAATAACAGAGATTTTCTGATGCATTGTTTTGAGGAGGTGATTTTGCTTTTTTGTGAAGGATCCTTTCCAAATTTATAACATTAATCAGGCAAAATTATCTGATACATGGTATGTCTCTTACATAATGTTTACTCCATATGCACAAGTCCCATTGCCTTTAGTGGAAGCTCTACATATTAGATATGCCACAGAAAATCAAAGATCAGAAGAAAGAAAACTTTAGTAGAATGATGGCATCTATTGCTAAAATTTGACACAAACAAGTAACTCTTCATCATTATCCCAATGAATTGAGCTTTTGTTCACTCTTGAGTTTCACAGGCCTGCTAATGCCTCTTTAAACATGCTCTTTTCAAACAATCATACTGATTTAGTGAATTGTGTGCTCTATCATTCTGAAATAATGAGGAAGGAGGGGAGGAAAAATGAAAAGAAAAAAAAAGGAAAGAAAAGCAAAAAAACCCCACACCACAGTAGCTATGCACACAGCATATGTCCCAGCACTGACAGAAGCAATATATTTTGAGTACCTGAAAAAGAGAATTATTCACTAATTAGACAAACACAGAATAGAACAAAGTTCAGTTAAATATTAGGGTGCTTTTCTGTATTTATAGCAGTTAGAACAAGCATCTTTATAGGTACTTCTGAAGTTTGAGTTTAATTTATGAAAACAATGTGCACGGAATAAGGTTAAAAAGGCTAAGATTATGACTTAAGATTGAAATATTAAACTTGATCTAGCCCTCCCAAAATATTTTAAGTTCTGAGGTACCTCATTGAAATAAAACATATCAAAGTAGCAGCCATCTTACGTTACTGCGCTCAAATCAAAACCTGTTGCCATTCTTTCTGATAAGCCATGTATCACATTTATTTCAAACAGCTGACATGTTTCCAAAAACATTTTAGCCCATACCAGTGATTCTCCATAACCATTAACACCTCAAAATGTTTAATCTGCTACAGAATCAGATGTATTTAGAGAATGTGAGAGGCAACTGAGTCACATTTATCACTTATAGCTTTGAAAGTTTGAGTTTTATCGATCAAGACACTATGAATATTCCTCAGAATGTTAACATATCAATGTCAGCACTGCTCAAAAGGAGCTATTCGCATTAGATTATTGAGCACTTTTTAAGAACACTTTAATACAGCATTCTTACAAAGGCTAGCAGTCCTACAATTAATATTAAAATGAGTTATTTTATTACTGAAACCTCATAAAACACTGCATCTGAAAACCTTTACTTTTTGTAATATCACAAATGTTTCAACCTGAAGAATATATATTTGCACATTACCTCTTAAACTGATTGGATGCTGCAAGCTTGTGTCTGTGTGGGAGTGTGCCCACTTTAGAATTTCAACAATTTTTGTCTGAGCTGCATGTTAGGATTCACAGCACATCTACAGTTTGTCATAGGCAGTACCCTTGATACCATTTGGTTTCAAAGCTGCTCGCTACAAATCCTCTGCAATCAGGTTGTGCGTGTTGTTAATACCTTTAATCTGACCTCAGACAGGAAATCTAGTGCAGTATGATTTTGCCAAACAGACTGAACACTAATCAGCAACCATATCTGATGGATTATGTTCTTTGTACACTATTTACGGTGAGCAAGCAACACAAAAACATGCATATGCTCATGCATGTGTGTTACTGTGCATGCAGGCACTGGAGTTGAGTCCATTTGTATTCTCACCATTATGTTCTTTGCATCAAGATCAGTTGAAAAGAAACAGCATTCTGGAGAAAGGGGACATACTGCCTCTCTAATGAAATGAAATATTCACAGCTTTTATCAGTTAAAAATAAAACATGCTACAATTTGCATATAATATGCATAGTAATACTAAGCACTGTTATATATATTGTTTTCTTTCACATTTTTAACTGAAAGTCCAGGGGCTTCCTGAATCTTAGGAAAAATGAATAATAATTTCTGCTCTCCTTCTGGAAAACGTCACTCATCACTTCACTGCTACTCATCCCTTCAATTTAAGCTGCTGTTACTGTCATAATTCCAAGACCCATGTAACTATAAGCCAGTACTGTACTACTAATTTAAGTGAATTTTCCTTCCACAGAATTCATGCTGACANTTTTTTTTTTTTTAATGTATAGCCAAAGGCAATCTTCTATGTATACACTCTAGTCTAGTCTCTTGGGTCCACAGTATCTACAAAATTCCTTTCTTTTGTGCACAAAGACCACATCACTGAGGTTCTGATAGTTCAAAGAACTCATCTGGCATATCTAGCAAATAGCACAAATTTAGCACACACACACAGAAGAAAAACCCTCAAAACTCACAGACTTTGTCAGTAGAAGTTAAATGAAATTACATAGCATGGACTTTTCAAACAATGTCAGTCTGCTGAAAATAATACAGCACAATGAACTGAAATTGTTGACAAAGGTAACAAAAAAACACCTGAGATTCACTTTGTACAAACACATCTTAGATTACTTAGACTAATTCCTCAAAATCCAGGAAATATTGGTGATGAATGAAAATTGGGAGTCAGCTGAACAGCCACAGATGTTTACAAAGCAGTAACTTCATACAAATA
This sequence comes from Aramus guarauna, assembly GCA_013400195.1. Taxonomy (NCBI): domain Eukaryota; kingdom Metazoa; phylum Chordata; class Aves; order Gruiformes; family Aramidae; genus Aramus; species Aramus guarauna. Next base: position 319,084 of record VXBL01005409.1, on the reverse strand, counting down.
GACCTTACCAGTTTTGGCTTACTCTGAATCACTATCGCTTGTTAATTTTGCCAAATTAATTTTCAGCTTCTACTTGGAGAAATTCGTGCTACAGAGCATTAAAACTCATTTATAGCTACACAATATATGAATTAATGTTGCTGAGTTAGGAGATTAGCCATGCTCATCCTCTAACCAGAACCTTTAGTTGAAGAACCAGATAGGGAAAGAAAAATGAATCAATGAAGTGGCACAAAGAAAACAAATAAACCATTAGTTCTTAAATAAAGCATGAGATTACACAGTGGAAGACTAGCATAACTACCAAAGATCAAAATTAGGCTGAGGATGCACAGATCTGGCAGTAATGTGTGTTACCCTGACTGTATTTGGTGAATAAACAACTAGATTTAATCCTTGGCAGAACAGACTGGAATGGGTCAATCATGTTGGTAAGGTGCAGGAAATCATTATTGATAATCAACATATCCACACCCTGAGATTAATGCAAGTAAGCATGTCTCACTCTTGCAAAATTTCTTTGAAAGCCCTCTTTTCTGAAAAAGTTTTATCTGCCAGATAGTAACTGTCATCACTAACACTCTGAAATATCTATTAGTTGTTTTTTTGGAAACAAACACAATAATTTTCATCTGCTGCCTATTGATTTTGTTCTACCACTTAAGCACGGGTCTGTGTGTTCAGCTGCATCTGAAATGTTCACTTATACTTATCTCTAGAGGCCACCAAGTCAGGATGGGAAAAGAATTGCTCTTTTACTCTTTCATTTCCATGTATTTAACAGCAGGTTTTTATGTGGTTCTTCTTGCTGTTTTATCTAACTCTAGTGGCTATTTTAGCATTTTACAAGGAAAAAAAAACATTAAAAACTAGCACTAGAAAGAACAGGACATCTTGGGAGACAGGAAGAAAACTAATAATCTAATATACATGTAAATAAGTCTTACACCTGCGAATACTATATACGCCTTGCTCACAGTACCAATAATTACATCCTGTATGGCAGAAAAATAATAGATTTCCAGGCCTGATTCATGATCATTTAATCCAACTGCATGCATACTTCAGACCATAGATCCTGTAGTTAATTCCTTCATCTACCCTAGTACTTTTACTGGATCTCTACAGAATGAAGGTGTTCATTATGGAAAAGCAGAAATTTTCTTTCTTTCTTTTTTTTTTTTTTTTAAATGTTGCATATAAGACTGAATTTCTTTCATCAGTTTCTGACCTGTCAGGCTTATGGTCACTTTTACAGCGTGATTCCATATGAATCAAATTTATCATATATTTCAGGACAAACTGCGTTTCATAAAGATGAAAAATAGACAACAATTTGTGAAACATGCTGGAAGAATTATTTGACAAAAATTCAGCCAGCAAATCTGTAAATTTCTATTGAAGTAAAAGCAAACCAGTGAAAAATGTCCATATAATTAATTTTTACTGAATATTGTTTCAATTAAAACTTTCCTTGCAAACTTAGCACATTGGTGTTTAACTTGTTGTCGCTACAGCATTTTTTCCAAATCAGTGAGAGACTTGGACAAAAGTCTGGGAAAGATATGGCCTGGCAGCTGACAAAACTCAGGAAAATGCCTCAGGACACTAGAGGGGCTTTGAACCCCACGGCATACTGACTCCTTGTCAACAGGCAAAAGGTGCAAGGACAAAAGCAAATACATGGAATTACTTCCCTTGGCAAAGAAGAGAGTCTGGAAGTGCTGAAGTGTCTTACAGGAATGCCAAGACTTTAGCTGTTTTGGCAAATGCTTTTCAGAGTGAAGCAGCTGTGATACAGAAATTCTAAGTTTGAACAGAATCTGATTAGTATTTTCAGGAACTCAGCATTTATTTATGGAAGCCTTCTGTCCTGGTTTTGGCTGGGATAAAGTTAATTTTCTTTCTAGTAGGTGGTAGAGTGCTGTGGTTTGGATTTAGGATGAGAATAATGTTGATAACACACGGACGTTTTAGTTGTTGCTCAGTAGTTGTAGCATCTACACTAAGTCCAGGACTTTTCAGCTTCCCATGCCCCACCCACAAGAAGCTGGGAGAGCACAGCCAGGGCAGCTGACCCCGACTGGCCAAAGGGATATTCCCTGCCATAGAACATCATGCTCCCTATAGAACTGGGGAAGCTAGATGGGTGGTGGGATCGCTGCTCAGAAACAGACTGGGCATTGCATTGGTTTGGTTTTTTTCCTTCTGCATGTGGTAAGCAACTGCATTTGTATATCACTTGTCATATATACATATAAAACTATTATTCTCTTCCTTTGTTACCTTATTAAACTGTCTTTATCTCAACCCATGAGTGGTTTTTTTTTTCCATTCTCCTCCTCATCCCAGTGGGCAGGGAGGGGTAAGCAAGCAGCTGCATGGTGCTTAGTTACTGGACGGAGTTAAACCACGACACTTTCTTCAAAGAAAAAAGTCAGATGGCAAGAAAAGACAAGGTTAGAGTATATAGACAGCTTTCATATTTTTAAATTGGTTAGGCTCAATGGGTTTCATCCTAAATACTTCAATTGCCAAGAAATCTAGTTGTCGTAAGCTCTAAAAATCTATGGAAGACAAAGGAAGTACCAGAAAACTGAAAAATGGGAAATGGGGAACTGATCTTCCAAAAGAGAACTTGGGGAAGTCATTAAACTTAATAGCAGCTCTACCAAAACTCAGAAGAAAAAAAAAAAATCACCACCACAAACAACAACAACAAAAAACCCCACCCTCACAGCAAATTCCCCAAGATAAAAAGCAATTATATTGCAGGCAACATTGATTTTTTTTTTTTTTAAATCAAGTCAAACTAACTTAATTTTCCTCTATCACAGGGAACAAGAACTTCTAGCTATTCGGTAAATATCAGGTTCCCTGTAACCTGTCTGTAGGAGGTTTTTTGATAGCATTTCATGTGACAGTCCTAAGCAAGCTTGGAAATCAGATAAAAATAAAACTATTGCACAGTAAGAGAGAAAATGGTTGAAAAATCCCACTCAGAGAACGGTTATTAAGATTATTAAGATTTCACCAAAGTCTGTTCAGTAATTTCATGAATCCTGGATAATGGAATAAGGACTGCTTTTACCAAAAGATGCCTATGATACAAAGCTAGGGACTACAGTCATACTGTAAAACAGATTTAGAATTCACAAAGAGAGTATGAAATGTGCAAAGCGGTCTCTATAGGATATAAATATTTCTAAGTTCAAGGAATGATGTAAAGACAGGAATAACCAACAGCCAGTAATACAGAAAGAGGAGAAAGTGGTTAAGCAGCAAGTCTAAGCAGCAAGACTAAGTCTTCTGTAGACTTAGACTGTACGTCTGCTTACACTTAGACTGTACATCTATGACAAGCTGAACATAGGCTAACAGAATAATGCTGTTGCATGAAAGGCAAATATCATACTACAGTATATGAAAAGAAGACATGAGAACCTTTACATTCTATATAGATTAATGAAGTTTCAACTGGAGAACTCTAGCATGACATTTGGGTGCCACACTTAAAGAAACGTGGACTAACTGGAAAGATTCAAGAAACTGGTCTGTGTTCTATAGAAAGAGGTTAAGGCAGTTTATGCCACATTGCAACAGTTAATAAGCAAAAGCATTACTCCAGGTTACATTTCTCTCAGCTTTTGCCGAAGATCAGTTCAAAACTATTTTTAAAATGAATAAATAAAATACATAACTCTGTAATAAGAAAAATAATGAAAAAGCTCATCTTAGTGAAGAATTTCTTGCAATCATTTCATACTTTTATTGGGCATTGTCATCATTTTTACTAGCTAAAATGTACGTATTTCTTATTAAAGTACAGAAGCCAGGGCACAAAACATTGCTGGTCTTGCACTGAGGAGCCAACTCAACATAGTGCCAGTTTACCAGATCAATTATTATGTTGTACAGTCTATCCCTGTGCCCACTATTAATACATTTCTTTAGCTCAGGATGAAACTTCCTCACTATGAAAGACAGAAATGCTGACATTATTAGGTTAAATTATTTTTAAACCTGAAAAAAATAATGAATTCTTATTTTGAATAAATGCCACAGCAGAATGAAAAGGTGTGGCATACAAGTACTTCACTGCTTGCAAACTGTAATGACACCTTGATTAACACAGCAATTGATGGTAAGGGAGCCAAGCAGCCTCGATGGGCCACACGCAGCAACACTGTGACTTACGGCTTTGTATTTTTAAATTGGCATTTCCAGTATGATCTGATAAATCAACACACAAGTCATTAAATGGTTCATTATCCTAGTAATATGATTCATTCTCTCTGCCAGGAAACACAAGAGATGATGGGCATCTTCTACTCGCAACCATGACTGTCCATCAATATAACAGATTAACTGTACAATGGAGTTCAGTTTGGTGTAGAGGTCAATAGGATGCTTCACGTGGCAATTTTTCTTCTGCAAGGCTTGACCTCTTAGCAGGAAAAAAAAAAGTGTGGACAATGAAAAGAATGTGGTTATCCTGCTGTGTAGACAGCTTTTAAAAATAAGAGCTATAACAGGAAAAAAAAAAAAAAGCAACAGGAGTCACAGGTACCTAGCTAGCTATTTTCGCACATATAGTCAACAGACTTGAGTTAGATGGATTCTTCCTTTCTTAGGAAAGCAGAACTTAGATGTAGTTTAAAAAGGCAAATAATTCTGATATTACTGAACATGGTCACTTAGACATGCTTGCCCTCAGTCACCATGATTGAAGTCTGGCACAATTGGCAGTCCACGCTCAGAAAAGGCCAAAAACTAAAAGCCACAGCAATATGCTACAGATCACGACTGAGCTATGCTGGCCATTTTACACGTGCAAGCTGACACTGAATGTTGTCTGTTCTCTGTGGTCTAATGCGTGCTATCAGTTCCTTTCTTATAGTTACCACTTAATCAAGGAAAAGTCTTTTCAATTACCATATGCTAATAGTTTTAAATGACTCCCTAAGCAACTCTAATATGTCTACTGTAGTATGAGTACACTGAATATATTTCTAAATAAAAACACGTACATAAAAATTAACTGATTCAAGAGAAAGAGCAATACAACCCTACATCCTAACTATGCAGAGGAAAAATCCATTATTTAAAGTATACAGAGAACTGTGCCCAAGTGGGCACTGGGGTAGCTGTTCTACCTTGACAGAACCAGATACCACTTTTTTACAATGCATTCATATTTCAGATTGTCCAAAAGGTCCAGACAGCTATGGCAATACCACCATACAGTATATTTCTTAGTGAAGAAAGAGGACATTTTACTAGAAGTCATTTGTCTTATAAAAATTTTTACTACCGTATTGCTAAGCCTTGAAGCAAAAGGCGATTTCATGTATTCACACACAGTTACTGTCACATCAGAGTATGTGTATGTATATGAATATCTTCAAATTTTCATTTACAATATATGCGTACACACATATATATCCTTCCCCTTTTTGAGTGAAAAATCCAAATTCAGACACCCTTGTCAAGAGTCAACAGTTAAATTTGTCAGTAGGTCTGAATTAGTAGATATATTAAAAGTAAGTTTCTGTCATCACTGTGTTATGCTGAAGATCATGCAATATCCCTGTAACGATAAAAGGTTTTGAAAAAAAATCTCTGGCCTAAACTAATGAAAAGTAGAAAAAAGTGCATGATCATTAATTCATGGAAACAATGAATAGAAGCAAGTGTGCATTACTGCCTCCAGTGACTCACAATATATCAACATCTACTACAAAATTTAAAAAAAAAAAAAACACCTGCTAATTTGTACAAAGATTGTGTCTTTAACCTTAAAAAATACAAACATTTGTTGTGTGGTACTTACAGGAGACGGGAAAGATAAGGTTCTCCTAAAGATGTCAGAGAATTGTGCAAAACCATAGTAAGAGCCAGGAATTCTGTTAATTTTGTAGTCAGGATAAGCCCAAGTTCTGTACCAGAACCTTTGCCAGGAACTTTCCATACCAAATTAGATACAGCAAGATGCAAAGGATACATAAGTAAATTATTACATGACAATGATGGTCCTTATATAAATTATTTCATATAGCTCCAGGAAGGAGCAGATCTGTTCCTCAAAGTCAAAACATTACTAAATTTACAGACTATGAACATTCCACAAAAAAACATCACTTAAATCCAGTCTTCAGCATACCTGTAACTACAGGCCAGAGAGATGAAGGAATTCAGGCACAATTTTAAAAAAAAATAAAAAATCATGTACTTATGAAGAGGATCCAGTTTTCTGAAAGTTGAAAGCCCAGGCATTTTCACTAATGCCAACCAAATATCTGTTCCCAGGACAATGTTTAAGAGTCCAGAGTCTGGCTGGACCCTCTGGGAGTTTAGAAACATGCAGAACACTATATGTTTAGGAGGTAGCAGACAGACACTATTTGTACACTGTTCGTTCATCATGTTGATTAATAAGAATAACCTGATGCTCAAGCTACTGCTCCATTTTCTAACCAATTAATGGAGATCTCAATTCTACATGAAAGGTCTTCGGCTAGCAAGCAACATTCTAGATTTATCACAGTTTACATCAAAAGAATTTATTTTTCTTAATTTGCTTTAAGTTTCTGAGTTGCTAGAGCACATAAATACAACACATTTGGGAGGCAGTAGAAAGATTCCTTGCTCTTCAAGTTATTGATCAGAAATAAGCATGGCTCAAAATGATTCAGTCTCAAAATCATGCATTATTTTGAACAGCTGACAAAGTTCTCTATAGAAACAAGTAATTAATGAATTAAAACAGGTGGAAGAAAAGAGTATTTTGTTTGCTTAAATTTGTGGGGGAAAAAAAATTAAACAAAAAAAGAATACCATGTTCCTAAAGTAACTTAGAACTTGCTGTTTATGTGGAATACATGAAGAAAAGATGGGGGGGGGGGAGGGGGGAATGAAAAAGAAAAAAAAAGAAAATGCAATGTATGGGACTAAAATTGTTTCCCTTTAATCTGGGGATATCCCTGTCATTTGCTACTGGTAGCAGAAAGTAACTATTCCTCTGCTTTTCTGTTTGTTTGGGGAAGTGGGGGTATTTGTATACAGGAAATTCTATTCTAAAGCTGTTTTCTGATGAAAGTTACATCAAAGAAACCACTATATGCTACTGAAAAGTTTTGATTCTCAACAGCCCACATTTCTGATTAGGTTTGCTGGGCTTACTTTGTTCCTGACCAGCTGTCCTGTAAGGATGATACAGGAAGCTATTCTGTGTTTAGTCCACTGAGAACAGCCAACAGCTCTCTTACAAAAACTGGTTGGTTGGCCTCCTCCTCTCTTCTTAACTGCAACACAGTACTGTGACCCTTATGATTAATAAACAATCCCTTACTATTGCACAGGAAGGAAATTCCTTTCTACAAGCCTGGTCTATACACAGATTTTGCTCCACTGTAACTCATATATAAATGAGAATGAGAAAAACCTCAAGCCTTGATACAAGGTTATCTTCACAATTGAGCACCAGTGGAAACAGAGAAGAATGTCTAGAGCCTGAATGCAAATATATTTATAGCTGTCATTCCATCCACAGGGTGACAGTGCTACCTAAGGAAGGATGAGATGTACCTCAACCATGTTTGTTCAGTAAAAGTAATAACACAACATGAAGCTACACAGAAACTTATGCTCCTTTTAGTTATATGCACAGCTACTACTTGAACACATTTGCAAAAGCAATTTCTGCATTCATCCTGACATAGTAATATTCAATCAACATAGAAATACGGCAAGTTTCTGTTAGGGCTGGTTTCAGAGAGGTTTACACAGGATAGGTTTACCTCAATAGGATTCCTTGCTCCTTCAACAAACATTGATTTCTGTCAAGCAAGTTTCATCCTTGTATTGATGTGCATTGTAGAGAAAAGGGAGATAATTTTGCAAGACATCAGTGCTACTGCAAAACTGAATCTGGAAGCAAAGGAACATTTTATTATGTATTATTTTGTTATGTATTAACAATACATAGAGAGGAAGGGAAGCAGCTCTGTTTATCTGCTATTTTAAAAATAAACTTGGTCTAAACTACTTAAGTGAAGAAAATGTCTTGAAACAATTTCAAAAGAAAATTTCCTAAGGTTCACAAAACAGTTTTGTGATTATATCTATGTAGTATTTAATATGTACTCTTAAAATAACTGCATACGACTTGAAAATTCTTAGTTACGAGTAGCCATTAAATGTAAACAAACACCACACACATTCAAAATAAGAATTCTTTTTTTTTTCAGGTTTAAAAATAATTTAACCTAATAATGTCAGCATTTCTGTCTTTCATAGTGAGTGAGAGGCTCAATCTTCTGTAGCCTGTATTTCACCACTTTTTCTTGTCTGTGCCATACTCCAGTGCAAAAAGCACTCCAGAGCAGGAGTTAAGGCAAATCCAGCAGCAAATTTCACCTAAAAGTTTGTTCTCCATATAGGAATAACCATTGCTAGTTCTTCCTCCATCCATCTATCCCATCAAAAAGAGCACTGAGCCACGCGACGCCTATTTGAAATTTTTTTCTTAAATTAAGTATATTTATACTCGCAACACATGCAGATTTTCCAGCAAGGGTATGGGCACACATACACACATGGGCATATTCAGCTGGAGAAAATCTTCAGTTCAGAATTCAGAAGTTACGCGACTTTGGGTCCTACTATGCAAGTGTGTTCTTGCACTACCTACTGGGCTGCTGCACAACATTTTTTTCTTACAGAGTGCCCTGAATACAGTGCCTAAGTGTTGCTAAACATACAGGCTTGAACAAACTTAATTAGAAACTGGAGTTATGACTGAAATCTAACACTGAGTAGTCTTGACTTTGAAAGTCACAACCCCTAGAGTTTTTATGGCTTCTTAGGCTTACAAACCTGGGTCCAGAATTACAGCATTTCAGGGGAAGCACTTGCATTCTTGTTGTCTTTGGCAAATCCACAATAATTAGGGGGTTTACTATGTCCAAATTAAGCTATATTTAATGGTTTTAATGATGTAATATTTAGTAGTTTATCAAAAACAAAAGAAAGAATGTCAAGGAAGCTTTTGCAATTTTCAGCAATTGTTAGTTTTGCTTTATATAAAAAGTTTAAGTAAATAAGCCTATACGAAACATTGACATAAAACCTTTTCCAGATGTTTGGGGCAAGCAAAACATCTTCACTTCTGCTTGGCTGAACACTCCTGGAGTGCTGCTAGAATCCTGATCATTTTGCAAAAATATGAACAGTCTTCAGCTGATGATGGTCTCAGCTGACATGCAAATTTCTGGGAACCAATAGGCTTTTGTGATAAAAAAAGCACTGCATGTTATGGGAGCATTCATCGAGATAATGATATAGTCACAAATGATCATGTTGCTATGAACTTTTACAATGAAATTCTGACCTCTCTGCACTAAATACCAGAATTATTACACTCAGTGGGACCAGCTCACTACATTCTGACAAATACGCACCTGGTGAAAGGAATAGTAGCTATCCAACAGAACAACCACTGGCCCTTAAGTAGTGCTCAGAAACAGCAGTTACAGATGCTTTAATTCTTCTGGAGGAGAGTTAGCTCTTCAGTGAGTGTTATGAGACTTACCTTTTTTTGGGAGGAATAGTGCTTACAGAGGAGTGGAAGGATTTCTTGAGGGAAGAACAAGCATACAAGCACAGCTCTAACAAAGAAAGATAATATTGTCCGTTTTCCCTCTATCTGGAAACTGTTTCCCAGATCAGTAAAATAAGTAATACAGATATAACCTGTTTTTATTTCATCATGAACTCTTGCAAGGGCCATTCCTGACCAAGGATATTTGAGTAACCTCATTGCTAAAAACTGAAAAATGCCCATGTACTTCCCTGCTTCTCTAAGATACACCACAATGTCTGTTGACTTTTTTATCCTCCTGATTGGTTACACTCCCAGGCAGACTGTTGGTTTTTTTTTTTCTTTCCAGAAAACTAAAGCAAATACAGTCTCTCCCACGGATACACCACAAGCAGCTTATGGCTCTACACAGGACACTAACATCAGTTACAAACTGGGATGCACAGAACTAAGATGCAATAGGAACCCTTCTGCTTCTGTTCTCATGACATGCAGTTTAACCTATACCAGTACTGTTCACTGGCCTCTAATTCAGTGGACAAATAATCTTACAGCCAAACTGTCTCATCAAAACATACACTATTTGTACTGCTATTGCTTAACCCATATTTATTCTGGGAGATTTACTTTATGCTTCACGATTGGCTCAGTGAAGGAAATTACATTCATCCCTTCTTCAGTTTCAAGCATATTATTCTGCATAAAAACTTTCATCTGTGAAAAAACAAACAAACAAACAAACAAACGGGCAGGGGATTCTCACAAACTTTCTACTTGATGTAAACAGGCACAAGAATTGTGTTACACAAACAGATACGCCTCCCACGTGCCAGCCTTGAAATACTCACTGGTTGGCAGGTGGATTGAAGCTTCTTCTCTGCAATGTTCTGGATGGGGACCAATTGCCTCATTACCTTCTTGTGTTCAAGCATAAAGATGCAAGGAACCTGCCTTGTTGTGCACCTATACTATGGAAAGAACATTTCTCTTCTACAAAGGTTACCCTTACTTTCTGCAGTTTGGGGTTTTTTTGTTTGTTGGTTTGGTTTTTACCCACTTACATAGAGCACTTCCTTGGGAAAAGGGAGGAAATTTGTTCAGGTTTGGGGGTTTTTTACCCCTTGGGGAGAAGCCACTTGTTCTTAAGATAACCATGTAACTGCTTTAACAAAGTTCAAACTTGCAAAGGCCCTCCATTCCAGCAAGCTGACTTGGCAAAGTTAACTTGCGGATGTCTAACTGTTCTTAGGCTTAAGAATAATCAAACGCCCAAGTGCCAGACTGCAACCAGAGTGTTCAGCATCCTGCAGGATCAAGCCTTGAATCCTTGAATATAAATAAATCTAGTAAGGAGTTTTCCAAGCATTTAATCACTTTGGTTCTTCAAGGTGGCATAAAAGCAGGGTTGTTTGTTTGGGTTTTTTTTATTTCTCATCATATATTATACTATTTTATTCCTTGGTTGTGGAGTCTCCTTCTCAGAAGATACTCAAAACCTGCCTGGATGCCATTCTGTGTAACATGCTCTAAGTGATCCTGCTCTAGCAGGGGGGTTGGACTAGATGATCTCTAGAGGTCCCTTCCAACCCCTACCAATCTGTGAATCTGTGATTTTATGTCAACTATACTTTGCACTTCAGATTTGTGAAAAAAAGCATATGCTGTGAGGTTTTAATTTTAAATGTCAGTACATTCTAAACAGTCCTGCACTTCCACAAGAGCATTGATTTAAACTTTATCCCATCTCAGTAAGAGTTCCCTCGGAATTAAATGGAACCAACACCAACAGAATTGGTTGTAGATAATGCATTTAGAGCCAGTTTACATAAACTTGTATTAGGCATAATTAATATATGCCCAAATAGAGACATCTGCCTTTCTAGATTCAGTTACAGAAAGAGCAACCTATGGCATATCTTTCCAAATCTGTTTTCCTACAAAAAATTATATCTGAAAGCAATGAAATATGATATACTCCTCCAGAACAGAGATACTAACTTTCTCTGAAACTAAACTGCATGAAGTAAAAAAAATTAGCATAGGATTAACATATTTTAAGGACTCCTAATATGCAAAATTATTTTATTGACAGCAGTTAGCTTTGTCTCTTGATGTGGTACTAGTGATGGAGAACCTCAGAGAGACTGATGTTCCAGCCCCAATAACTAATAAAGATTCAGATGCTTATCAGAAGTAGTAAAAGTAAGTAATATAAGAATTAGTAAGTCTTTTGGAAGAGGTTTTTCCCTCTGTCCTCCCAGAGTTTGAGCCATTTCTTTTAGACCAGATATATCTTGGTTTAGTGATACTGGGGGGTGGGGGATGATAATCTTCATAAAACATCAAGTATGAGGAAAAAGAAGAAAGTCAGGATTAATGAAAGTCATAAATTGCTCGAGTTCAAGATCTCCTGATTTTTTGCTATAAACTAGTAAATTCTTTACATTTTTCTAATTATGTTTTTTCTTTGCCAAAATGCAAACTTTTTACTAAAACAAGAAGGGGAAACAAGTACATTCTTACTCAAAATCACATAATGTTTAAAAGAGAAGAAAAACATTTCTGAAGTTTCAGATTTTGACATTCAACATTTAGCTATACTGATTATCAAGTTTAATGCTGACATATACTGAATTTCACTAGTCCGATGATTTCTTCCAATATGACTGTCTTTTCTGATCAGGATATGTAGTCTTGCATGTCTTTTCAGTAAATATTGGCAAGTACCAAATGCACTATAAATAATTTCACAGAACACCTTTTTTCAAAAATATTGAGACTCAAAGTGATGAATTCCAGTATTGAATTCCAGATGTCTGGGTTTTTTTAACCCAATATACAACACCGCAATGTACAGAAATAGAAAATTAGTCAACTACACATGAAGAAAAGAAAAAAGTAATTATATATATATCAGTTCTTTTTAACAGTGTTTTAACTTGAAACCTATTGTTTTCCAAAGTACTCACTAAACTAGAAACATCTCATAACCTCACAAAACAGAAGCAATTTCCAAGTGCAACCACTCGACATACAAAACAATTTAGTGTTACTATAGCAACATATTCACATTTCTCAACTTCTGTGTTGATTTTAACTGTGAATCTTAATACTGCCTGAGTGTATGTGTACTTTCACACAAATACACAGTGGTGGGGCAACATCACTCCCACAGAACCCAACAGAGAGATTCAGTACTGAAAGCAGTTTGGTGGGTGAAAAATTCCACCTGCTAGCACATGTCAGCAATGTATTTACTATACACGCGTGCAAACCACAGAACATGAGGCAACTCAACCTCTTTCTGGTTTCTAAGCGCTACCTGATGAAACAGCAATAATAATCAATGCACTGGTTACCTTGCATATGCATGCTTGCAGTATGTGTGCATCTGAGCGTAAGTTCTGCTGTAGCTGGACAAACAAGAATTTGAAGGTTACCATCTCACATAAGCGTGAACACAGCTATCTTTAGAAGGAAATTGCTTAAAACCAGTCATGTTTGTTTATGTTTTGTCCTTACTTAGATGCAGGTTTTATAAGCTGTTAAAGAGGAAGTTTTATACCAGAGTGCCTTCTAGTGGTTAAGGAACTACAAACCTCAGCTTGAAATAGAAAACGATGAGTCAATACAAAAATATATTTATAGATGTCTGATTGGAAATATTTGTTGCATGTCAGAACCACAGTTTTCCACGGTAATGTGGTTTATAAAAATAGAAACATAATTTAGGAATGAAAAGATATTATAGAATCACAGAATGGTTTGGGTTGGAAAGGACCTCAAAGATCATCTAGTTCCAACCCCCCTGCCATGGGCAGGGACACCTTC
>VXBL01005409.1:127438-305532 GCA_013400195.1 Aramus guarauna | reverse complement strand
CCCAAGTCCTTTTCCTCAGGGCTGCTCTCGATCCATTCCCTGCCCAGCCTATTACTTACCAAACGAGTAAGTCAGAAAACAACAGCTAATAAATACACTTCAGGAATATAGTTGCCTTGGACTGCAGATTTTTGCAGGTGGTAAAAATCAGCAATATCATGAGTTAATTTCATTGAAGAATTCTATTATCAGTATTTACCAGAATGACTTTTATCCAGATCAGCCACATGTCAAAAGTTTATGTAATATTGAATCATTAAAAAAAAAATACAACAACACAGAAGTTTATGCTTTGATCTTTCAGCCAGCCACCTGTCACCACAGTAGCTCAATACTTAATAGACCAACACCACATCAAGCCCAACCACACAATTTTCTTTTTTAGATCAGAAAATAAAATCTCACTGGTGAGTTACGTGTATAGTAACAGCCCATTCATGTTACTCTAAATATCCATCTAAATTCCTGTTTAAGTCTTTCCTAGGAAAAGGAAGCATGAAGCAGTGAATGGATACTGTTGGCTCCTCTTCAGAAACCCAGTAGCTCCAGTAGGGGAACTAACCATTGGAAAGGGAATAACAATAGACCACTGTTTGATGCTGTAGTTCATAACCAAGTCCAAGCTGTAACACTTTTATCAGACTACAGAACGAGATTGAGAATCAGACCAGTACAGAAAAAAGGCCCAAAAAGTACTTTTATAACAACTTCCTCAGGCATACCAAGCACTATTAACTTCATAATCAGTACTTAGGAGTTTACAAAAGCAAATATTACAAACAACACGAGGTATAAAACTGCCTGAAAACATGGAAGAGAAATTATCAGATTGCTAAGGGATCATTGCATCTTTCTCAGCCTAACAACGGTATCTGTAAAACATTTTGCAGAGACTTTGCATTAAGTTATATATAAACTGCAGGTGTAGACCCCTGGCTGCTGTGTTTAATGTGCTTTCACTAATGACAGTAGGCTTTGGACCAGCTCTCTAACTTGAAATGTTATAGGAAGAAGCGGAAACTATTAGTGAGGGAACGGATGAGGGAGGGAAGGGAACTGTCTGTTCAAAGAGATTTGTGCATCTGCACCTAACCTGTGGGCTAGCGCACCAGCACTATACTGCATTGAAGTCACTCCTTCAAATATCTTTTTCTTTTCTGGAAACCTAACAGACCAGTGTACAGAAGCTACTGGGAATCTGTGCCATATTGAAGGGAAATCAAAAAAGCTTATGCACCAAACTGATGCTAAATTCATTTGACTGTTTCATATGCATTTCAGTAGAGATGCTTAATGGTTACAGAAAATCTAGGGGGAGGGCTTCCTTCAAATTCAAGTTACATTATTAAAAGTTAAGCAAGACTCAAAGCCAATTGCAAATTAATTTCTATAGACAACAGATTAACAATCCATACTTTCCAAAATCACTTCTGTGACGAGCAACTAAGTTATCATACACACACCACTGACAATTACCTTATTTAAGTCCAAAAGTAAATGTTGCTGCTCCCATAATCCCCAGTGAAGACTTTTCAATTAGAGCAGCTTTATACCAGAGAATTTATTTCTCTCACATAATTCTGAGATTAACTTGTTTACATTTGTTGAAATGTAATTGAGGGAATTGTGTGTGTAGATAAAAAATGATAATTATAAACATCAACTGAAGTATTAGTCCTACTAGAGTGCCCTCAGGTGACCTGTAAGCAAACCACCCAGGAGACAGAAAACGAGATTTTTTTTTCTTTTTTCCCCTGGGGCCACCACCACCGAGCACACCTCAGCACCTGCCGCGGGCCGATCCCCCTCGGAGCAGAGAGGTGCCTTCAGCCGGTGGAGTCACCGAACGCCTCACGGCGTCCCCAGGCGCGTACCTCGGGCATCCCGCGGCCGCAGCACGCAGCCCCCCGCCCGGAGGACGCGCTCCCCGCCCACGGAGCCCACTCGGGCCGCCGGCCGGGAACGTTCTGGAAGCCGCGAGCGCCCTAACGGCTCCGAGGGTGAGCGCCGGCACGAGAGCCCGCACGCGAGCCAGCACGCGCCCCCGCCCGCTGCTTCGAACGCTTCGCTCGTTTGGCTGCTCGCGACGAAAGCCCGCCAGCGCTCGAGCCGGGTCCGTGCCGGCACCGCAGCTCGTCCCCGCGGCGACCGCCGCCCCCACAGCCCGCGCTTCTAAAGGCTCGGCGGCAGCGGGCGGCGCTCGCGGTGCCGCTGAAACCGCCCTGGGTGCGTCCCCGCGGTCGGGATACAGGAGCCCTGCTGCCTGATTTACTCTTGGTTGTGATGCTGGTGGTGTGCGAATCTCCGGTGTCAGCAGGACTCGGTCCCTAATGGACNGGGGGGGTGCTGGATTTACCTGCAGCTCTCCCTACACCCAACGGTGCTTCATTCTGACGGTGGGGAGTCCCTATCACCTCACCCTTAGGGCTGTAATACATCACTTGTGTGCCTTGTTGCACAACACTCAAACAGCACAACACAGCTGCTGTGCAGGCTGCCTCTAAGGGGTCACTGCCTCAGTCACCTGCGCAGTACACAATATACCTAGCGTGTTACGAACTTCACTCAGGCTCAACGGAGAAGTCACATAGCTAACTGCATACGTAGTGTCTTAATAGCTGTCAGGCAACCAACGTTCTGTAAAGAAAGGGGCGATCTAGCTCAGCATACCTGCATTGGAATGATAAGCCAGGTCAGGTCTTCTACTGTCTTCTCCTTCGGCAACAGTTGTGTGGAAAGGCCTGGGCCTCGGCAACATCTTCTTGCAGGAACTGTTTTTATCACCCTGTTCCTTCTCCACAAGTAGTCCTCTCCCCTCTAAAAGCACTTTCTAGTGAATTCATAAATGCAGGAGGTCTTCAGTGCATAAATGTTCCTGCATCCCTTCCTGACATACATAGTTCTGTATGTATGACTATACTTAATAATTTCAATTAGCTTTAATTAGCATACAAAGCCAAGGGAAATTGCTAATATATGACCACACCTGCAGTTCCACTCCCTCCAATCCACCCTGTTCATCAGGAGAATTACCTTTTAAATCCCCACAGTAACCTGTGTACTGGTGGTTATATACTCCTTCCAGGCAGCGGAATGATACCAGGATGAGTTCTCCATACCAACACTTGAACCAACACTTTGTAAAATAATAATTCTCTAATCCTGTTGCCATTTCTCCTCTTTCTCTCAATATATTTGTCATATATAGCGTAACATGTATTTCTTATATCAAGGAACAGTAGCCAATATTAGTCACAGACGTAAAAGTAGTTCTTAATCAGTGAGCGTGAATGGTTGTATAGAACACAATTTCTAAGACAGATTTCTTAAAGCTTCCTGGTGAGAGGGAAGGGCAGGAGTTATGAACTCCTGTATTCTCACCTCTTTGCTGGTGCCATACAGTTCAACAAGACACATGAGCTCTTCCTATTTGTAAGATAGGAGAACATAATTTACAGCATTTAGCAGATTAGTGAGGAGAACCAATAATGGATGTTTTAAAAATATTTTGAAGTTAAAACAGGAGTATTATTTTTTTTCTCCTTTCTCTGCCTTCAGCTTTACTAGAAATTTCTCCTTCTATATGCTGGTTATGACTTTTAGATTTTCCAGGAGGTTCTCTGCTAGACTCAGAAGTTTGTCTTCTGTAACCTTCCTAATCCTCTTGTGAGCTCCTACTCTTTAACCTAGAAACGATTGTAGTGGATCCATTCCACTCTACAAACTGCACCTGCAACAGCTATTTTGTAGAAATGCTAATTCCTTAATAATATATGCTGCATGTGAATCATCAAGAGACATTTTTGCCCCCTTTCATAGATTTAATCTTTTTCATTGCTGATGCATTTCATGTCAATGAAGACACCGTTTTACTGATATCAAGTATTGAGGGTGGGAGTTGTTAATTTTAATAGATGTGCTGACAGGGTATTTGTGAGATTCACTTCTGTTTGGCACCTTGTTTTTATATTTCATACTTACAGCAGGTAAGTGTAATGGTAAAATGTACAAGAACAAGGCAATATTGGGACAGATTGCACTCTGGCAGCAATTAGAGAGCTTGGAGAGTGTAGTAGTATTTTGGGAACATTTAATTTCAAATCCAAACGTTTTCTGAAGATGTTTGTTTTCTGATTTGTTTCAAATCCATACAGAACTTTTGCTCCATCATCATTATAGTCTGTACCGCTGCTGGAGTGTTCAAATACCAACAGCGCAGAGAACAACCGATAAAAGCAGCTGTTTAGAGCTAATCTATATCTGTTCGCACAGAGACAATGCCAGCCACAGGCAACGGAAACCTTAAGCACTTGGAAATCAAGAGATTGATTTTCAGATATCAATGCTTTTTAAAATGGTGTATTACGGTGCTTTTGGCTTCTTGGTTTTGATACTGTAGAGATGTGAAAGACAGCATCCTTTCCTGTTGTTTGCTCACAGTCAATGCAAATTATGTTATATTCTAAAAAAGAGGTCATGCAGATTGATGGTTTGCCTTGCTGTCCTGGGAGTGATGAGACATTGTCGGGAAGGAGAAGGAAACACACCTTCCCTACAAGCAACACTTCGAGTCGGCTGGAAGAGCATCGTACAATACACAGGTGGCGAGCAGGAAAGGGCAGGGCAGCAAGGAGGGAGCCTGCAGCACAAAGAATCCTGGTACACACAGGGCACGGGTACACAAGCAGAGCATTGAAGTGGCAGGGGAAAAAGCCTTTTATTAACCACCCAAAATATGCCTTTTTTTTTTTTTTTAATTAAAAGAAAAGGTGTTAACTAAGGATGAAAAGGGTCTGTACTACAAGAACACAGTGGGCAAGGGGAAATAATTGCCAGAATGTTATTTTCAGTCCATTTTACCCAAGTGATTTGCTTTTCTTCTAATTTCCAGATAGCTCATATTCATAAGGTTTTTTTTGAGATTGGTACATTCATGCAAAATATTTCTAATTTAGCAAAACAGTTCTTTTAAAAAATTACTGATAAATCCTAACAAAGTTTTTCATATGCCCCACATAAGTCGATGGTACTTCTAGCTGCATGTCATGATTAATGAGATGGCTCCCATCTAAGACAACAAGAAAAGAGAGTTTGTTTTTACTGAAGGAAGCAATTGAATGGTATACAACACCAAAAAAAAAAAAAATATGCAGATCTATAATTATGGAAATATAAAGAGTATTTAACCAAGGGGAAAGTTTCAACTAGGCAGTGCATGGATTTGGCAAACGCTTTGCTACCACAAATAAATTCTGTCTTTTCAGAGCTTCAGTGAAGAGGAACAGTATTGCTACTGCTGAAGGAACTCTCCAAAGATTCTGGACTGGCGGTATGTGCATTACTTACATCAATACCGAAGGACACTGTTTAGCTCAATTGAAATAGAAAAAGGTAATGTTGGCCTGCTTTACTAAAGTAACTCATGAAATCCTAGCTTTATAGCTTTCCTCTTTATCAACATTTTTTGTTAAATTGCTTCATAAATAGTCTTACTTGGCCCTGAAATGAGCAAAAGCTCATATTACTGCAGGTAGTGAATCAATGGAATGAATATCCATTTCTGATTGCTATCAGGTAGACAGCAGTTTAGTAGAACACTTAAGCTTTAAAGAGCAAGCTTAAATCTTACTGGAGATAATTATGTCCTTTGCTAAATTTAAACTGAAGAAAATGGTTGTAGTACCTTTAACAAGCTCATTGTTATGTTCAGCAGTAAGATGAATAGTATTAGTAAAAGGTAATAATTGAGTAGCCTGGACACAAAAATACGTAAGACAAATACAAATCACCTACTGAATAGGAATGTGTTGTATTAAAAAAAATATTTGCTCCTCTAGCTCAAACTTGAAACAGTGGGTCAGACTATATATTTCAGGACAGAGTAACATTTTAAAAGTACCCTTTGCTTTGTAGTAGCTATAATAATGTCTTGGTTTCTGTGTTCTTACCCTAATTTTCGTCATCCTTTTTCTAACAGGGAAGATTTCCAACAAACGCTAGGTCCAGGGCAAAATTAGTCAGCATTATTTAGAATTAAATTTCGGTTCATTTTTCGAACTGAAAGAAGGTTAAGCCAATCTAAGCTTTAATAACATATCAGTCCATAGAAAAACATGACATTAGTAAAGGCTAGACTCTCAACAGGCATGAAGGCTATAAAATACAGTGCTACATCCTAGGATCCCAGTCCCACAGGATGTTTTATCTTGCACGTTTTGATACTGTTATGCCTCTGTGCTGCTTTAACCCAATCAGCTGGGATTTGTAGGCATCTTTCTAATTTGATTCACGTGCTGTCTGTATGTTAGGTGACAGTTTTGCCACTTGAGTGTCAGTAAGATTTTTTTTAGAACTCAAAATATCCTGATGAAAACTTTTGTTGGGAAATTCCCACAAAATCTATTAAGAGGGCTCAGAAAACTCTTTACTTTTTTTTTCCCCTCTAAGTTTCTACCAGTTGTAATATCCACCTCTGAATTCTCTGAAAATTTAAACTGAAAGCAAATATTATCTGTCTTTAACTCTACCATTTTACAAAGGTCTTGGAGCTTACTGTAGGAATGAGGAGGTTTTAGTCATATTCTGAATTAGAAAGGGTTTAAAGAAGCCACAAATGTCTGACCAATTATACCTGCAATTGTGGAGTAAGGGTAGGATTTTCGTTTCAAACAATATGCAGTATTTCACTGTCAAATTATTAAGAATATTGGTTGAAAAATCACACAAACTAGGATGCTATCAGCAAATCAGAGAACAATTAAATGGATAATGGATTTATGTATATAGTATGGAACTACAGAGAAAAGTTTTTGGTTTTTTTTTTTTTCAAAGTAGGGATGCTAGTTTCACACTAAATGCACACACCAAGAAGTTTCATTTTACTGGGACATATTCATATTAACATCTTGATCTCTATTAATATCCAATTATTCTAAGTGTATGCTTATTTTTAAAAAGTACTTCAAAAACCACTAAGTAATTCATGACAAGGCACCTTCAAAAATATTTTAGTAGGCCAAATTTGCTATGAATTAATTTCTGGCACTTGATGGATTTTAACTAGAAGTGAATTTAGCCTGATGTGCTTTGTTGTCTTTGGATATTTGTTTATTATTTGGCTCCTTAATGTCCTTTTGTCAGTGTAGTAGCTTTCTGTAACACAAACTCTCCCAACAGCCTTTCAGAATGGCTTCCCATACCACTTCAGAATGCATGCCCTAGTTAAATTTGGAGAGAGGCCACTGATGACTAAACAAGACAGGGATCCAAATAAAGTTGCCTAATCTTTTACTGCTAATTTTTCCTCTGGTTCTATGAGAAAAGCCCGGAGCATCTAGATCAAGTGAGCACCTGATCTAAAGCAAGCTGAAATATGTTGGCTAACATGCTCACAGAGAGGTGGTCTCGGTTAAGAAGTTTACAGTGGAGTTTCTGCCCGCTCTGATTTCCACCACTGAAAACTGGAAATCGCCCTCCAATACAATGAATTTTTTTTGTCTATTTTTCCAGTGGAGAGAAAACTCCGAAACTTCTTTTCTAAAACAAAAGGATAAATACCTCTGTATGTTTTTCCCTGAAATGTCTATTTTCTTTTATAAAAAAATTACATGTACTTGAAAGGGAGATATAAAGGCAATGGAATTCTTTCTGTAGTGTCAGATACTCTTCATGATTCTCTTATCCCTTCAAAATTCTGTTATTTAGGGTGAAATGTGAAAGCAACCAGCTATAGGAAAGTCTCATTCTACTTTAAAACCCAAACACAATTGGAAAGTAAAACAAAACCCAAAGCATTTCCCTCCTGAAAAATTTTTCCTAATGCATTCACACAAGCTTTTGCACCATATTTTATAAACAGTATTTGACAATACCAGAAAATACAATCATTTATAATTGTCAGGAATAGAAGTTTTCAGCCTTAGCAAAGATTTTACAGAGTAATGTTGTCAACATTATGAGAATTTTTAAGATACTCTTCTTTCCTTCAGATATTAAAATAGAAGTTCATATAAGTCCACCATCTGAAAATTACTACTCACCTAAGTAAGAGATTTTGTAGGAACAGACTCACAATCTTGCTTCAGCAGGGTTTTGGCATATGTAAGACTAGAATTTGGCCTATGGGAAGTGTTAAACTAATTTATATTACAGAGAACTAGTGACACAGAAAATGAAAGCAGATGCAATATCCATAAAAAAGCTCTCTCATGAATATTCAAGCTTTTATTTTAAGTAATAGTATATATTATCCTACTTTAAAAAAAATACTCAACATTATCAGCAGATAAGTAGGAGTGGGGCAGAGTGCAAAATTGTGATGTGAGGTAAGGCAGGAGAAAACTCTACTTGCAAAGAGAAATATGTATATCTTTGGTTTGGGAACATACATTATGAAACAGTTTTATAATTCTGCCTACATATTAATGGCCTAACTGTTTAGATTTGCAGCCAGAGCAGATGCTGGGCAGGATTTGCAAAGCCTTGTTTTCCAAAGGTTTAAAAATCAGAAAATATCTTTCTTTCTACAGATACATGTTACACATCCAAACCACTAGAACATATGCACTCAAACATTGAAGGAAATTAGCTGGGAAGCAAATTCCTATTTTGTTAATGTTGCTTATTGTTTACTCATATTTGCTTTTGACCTTGGAGAGAGATGCCCTCACAGGCAGGAATGAATGTTGTCTGTACTGGCTTTTAACAAAAATACCCAAATTGCATCCCAGATCCATGAATGTCTGTTCTGTGCTGGACAAATCGGGAAAGGGGGGAAAAAATAGCTTTACACATAAGTGGCCAAGTACCACAACTGCTATAACTTGGATAGCTTTAGAGTGCATCTGTGTCATGCAAGTAGTGGCTCAATCCTACACTCCCCAATCTGACCTCATATTCAAACAAAGGCAAACTCTGGGGTATTGCAGGACAAAGTCCCGGGCAACCCCTTTCAGCAGTGTAAACAAGCCAGGGAAAACTCTGGATAAGTCCAAATTCTCATCTCCCATAATTCCTTGTTAAGATCCCACAGAATTAAAATACAGGGGGCTTTTGAATGTCATTTAGATGTGTGGGTTACAGATCAGGGAGTATGTTATGCTTGAGCCCATTACTTGGCCCATCATCTATAGCTGATGATGTGGGCCCAGAGAAGGTTCTAACACCCTCACATCATGTTGGAAACCCTGTTACTCTGCAAAGCTCATTCTGTGTCCACTTTCCATGGCTGAATCATGCAAACGGTCCTTTCCCACAGTAGGTCTAAACCACTTACCTGTGGGAGCACACGAGAGCACATTTCTCCTAGACCTATTTCACATCCATTATTCAACAGTATGGTTTCCTCTTCTCCCCATAACAAACATAGCTCAAAGTTTCCTTATTCAAGGCTGTGTGGAGTGGTTCTCTAGAGAATTCTGGACACTTTGTGACAGATTGACATAGAGGCACCCAGGATAATCAGCAATGGAGCTGAAGTACAGTATCTTTAATTTTGAATTCCTGATTGCAGTTTATCTCCACTGACTTGTATGCCAGAGAACTGACCACAGCCCTATCACATGGGAAATTATGTAGTGACAGGAAACAAATACAATTATAGTCAGCCCCTACAGTTCATGCCCCTTGAAGAGAAAGTAAAAACTAACAACAAGCTGTATAGAATTCCACATCATCGGGCACTCCTGCAGCTAGACTGTTCCAGAAAAGCCTCTTTGAATTTTATCACTGCAGCTATTTATCAAATATAACAGAAATAAACAACAAGGCAAACAAACTCCAAAACAAACAATTGGCACAGAAAGATTTTGCTAATCCCTTCAAGTTTTCAGTTATTGCTGTTTTCAGAAGGAACACAGAACTCCTCAGGACAGTATGGCTTGGCACATTTCATGTAAAGCAAATAATTGCCCTTCAGATAGATTTTCAAGTTGTGAGATCTCTATCCATACAGCTTTTCTGTTTTTCTTTGGGAAGTGGGGGGATTTTGTATTTTTTTTTCCTGGATGAGATTTCACAATCTTTAACCTTTCAGCAACCCCTAAAAGTAATAAAATGTTGTTCAACTCCCAAAACCCAGGAATGAAAGAGAAAAGACATTGTCAGAGTCGCTTTGCTCTTTATTCGCTATTTGAGGGAAGCAGGAGGACATTCCTGGATGAGAAAATAGTATAAAACACATTTGACCCTTTTACTGCAGAAGTCATCACAACTGGCAGAGAATCCAGCTGTTCACTAACACCAATGTATTTCCCATTCTGTCAGTTGATCACTAGAGATTTTATTTTTTCATGCTTTCACAGTCCTCTGCACATACAAAGTATTCATCTGTGTCTTCAGCAATTAACGTCACATTACCAAAGGGGGAAGCAGTTTCTCAGTAGAGTGCAACTAACTCCCACCTTACACATTATGCATTATTCCACAAACTTAGTCACATAACAAAGAGCTAGCTGTGATGATGATGCATAAAAAGAGGGAATCTTGCCAAACAAGATGCCTGGCAACCTTCTCTACTTGGGTTGTCTCTGAGGTAAGCAATGCAGAGTAAATCAGAGATATTCCTATTTCCACAGACGAAATATAGTTTACTCATTTAGTTTTGTGCTCTCAAACAGTAAACACACAGTTCCAGATTTTAAGTTGGCATGGTTGTTTTGTTAGGAACATGTTATACTTATCTCCATCTCCAGGTTCAACAAAACCCCCACACTGTTCTAATATGGGAATAATGGGTATTTCTCTTTTAAATAGACAGTGTTGCAAATATGCTGTGAGTGTACCCATTTCACTACACATGTTGAAAACCTATACTGAAAATGAGCAGACTATTGCAAAATATGGTCACCTGCATGAAGTTTTTGTTCTAAAAGAAAGCACCTGGGCTTCCCCATGGAAACCCTTCCAAAGCAGAAAGGCTTTTTAAAAGGGACTTTCTGCAACTAATGCCTAAGAATATGGAGTGGAAATCCACCTCCCTGTGTCCTTATCTCCCCTGGACCAGAACCACAGTGGATGAAGTCTATGCATGCAGAACACAAACACTATTACAATCTGGTATAACTGTTTAATCGCTCTTGCTCTACAGGGCATTGTCTCAGCATTCATAAATGAATATTGGCCAAATACAGCTGATAAGGCATGGGTTCTCTAAGGCAGAGGAATATATAGGATTCCTTAACCCAACAGTTCACTTACAAATGAGAGAAGCCTCAGGGGAGTCATAGAGCTTTTGAAGTCTCAGGCTGTTCAAAGGGAAAACTACTAAATAGGGTGCTCTCCACCTCTGACTTCACAATACACCCCAATGGCTGGTTCTGAAAATATGTTGATTTCTAGGTCTGTCTTGCTAAGCCTCATCTCTTTTTCTCTGGCACATAAGCACTCAAAATGCATATGGTATACAAACTAAAATTTTAAGTCATAGTGCTCTGCATCAAAACTTTGCAGTTGCATTGCTATTAACTTGCCTTTTGTTAAGTGTCCAAGTTGTGAGATCAGGCATGTATGACAGAGGAATGTTTTTAACTTGCAGGGTATCTAAAACTTGCGGTAAAAATCTTGTTCTGTCTGTTTTTAAAGTCAAGATGAAATAAGTATTGATGCCATATAAAGCAAACAGGATATTTTACAAGACTTCGTACATTTCTTCTGGAGCAGAAAGACTCTGAGGATCAATAATCACTGTATCCAAAAGGCCACAAAACAATTGGCAGACACCAGATGTTACCTTTAGATGTTTCATTCAGTGATCTTAAGATATTATTCCCTCTACAACCCAAAATGTCAAATATAAAACAAAGGTAAGGAAATCCAAGCAATAGAAATCTTCACTGGATGCATGCTTATGTGCACCTTCCAGAAGCCAAGTAACAAGGTAATCTGTAAAGTTTTATTTAGGAGTATTTCTGGAATTAAATCTACCTGGCTTGCTTATTGCTTCCTCTATAGTACCTCTCCAGCAACAATTCACTGAAAGTATACAATAGAGCTACGCCAGTCACTACAAAGCTGTAAGCACTTTAAGACTTAGATACTATTACCTTTGTGATAGCCACAAAACCTGAAACTGATTTTTTTTTAAGTTGCCTTAAATGTATAGTGTTTAAAAATAGATCTGCACCAAGTCTGAACACCTCTTACTGTCACTTACTTACCTAGGAAACTAAAGACCACCAATTTCCTGCAAGAGAAATTTGAGTATGATTTTGGTAAGAATAATGAACCAAATTCAAAAAGATCTCAGAAGCATATCTCCTGATGTAATTCCACTGATTTCAGGAAGTTTATCTTAGCAGTCATTTTACTTCTTCAAGCTTAATTGAACCTGTAACTGAGCAAAAGGCAAAATCCCATAACCAGAGAACAGGCGGTCTGCAGTTGCAAGCTTCAGGATTCCTTATGCTATTCTTAAACTGGGCAGGGAGCCTAAAGATATTGACCATGTAAAAATAAACAAATATGGCTCAATGTCTGTGCATTGAGTAATTTTTCATAATTACTCACAATAGTGAATTGATTTAAAAATATTCTTTTAGAAGTCCTTTTATTACACACTGCAGCCTGATCTACAGTTAAAAGTTTTTGTCAGCATAATTAAGTAATAACGTTACAGAACCTACCCCTTATAGCCATAGCCAGCAAGAGCACTTTCCTCAGTAAAATCAGTTTAATTTGAAAATTAGGGAGTGTTCCTGATAGCATGAGGTGAGTTTCCTTAGATAAGTTTTCCAGTATTCCCTTAATCTAGACTCAACCTTAGCTTAAAATAAACAAATAAATGCAGAATTACCAACTATTCTAAGCCTAGAGCTGAAGAATTTTCCACAGTATCTTCACTCCCTTAGAAATATCTACATTTGCCTTTGAAAATTAATCTTAAATTTTATAAACCACTGCAGTTTTTCACTGCTTGTGCCTATGAGCAACTTAATACCCTTGTACATAGGGGTAGAAATTATCCTTTAATTTCATCAGCCTAGAACTAACCAGTTTAAGTCCAGCATTAGATATTTTATTACTTTACTGTTTTGGCATCTGCAAAATACTCTCAGCAAATAGGGCTGCCTTCCAAACCATGTAAAGCTTCAGCAGACCATGAACACAGCTATTTAACAACCCAGATTTCTTCCACACCCAACCCAGTATAACTGCAGTTATACTTCTTTTTCATGGTCTCAGTGCAATTGAATATGTAGAATACAATGGGAAAATAGGATGCGATTTAACAGATTACATTAAATCAACCAGATTAATATGTCCAGTTTGGCAGGACTGAAGTGATTTTACAAAGAACAGAAAAGAATGTGTGTGCAGAGTCATTTCACCCTAGATGTTCCTGGCACTGATTCGCTAGTTTAGTCAACTTACAGCTCTCAGCTGGAAGTGGCAGCTACCGAAATGCTTGTAACTGTGAGAGCTGCTGATGCTGGGCCAGGAACTGGAGGTGCAATGGGACCCAGGGATCAGCACTTTGTCACAGAGGAGAGAGGAACTAATCTTTTTCTTTCTTTCACACACATCTTGAAGGAGCGCAGATCCACTTCTTGGCATCAGTCAGGATAATATTGATGCACGTGTGTTTCCCTGTCAAGGAAAGGGAGAAGATCTTCCAAGAGTTCAAGGCAGTAGGAGGCTGAGAAGGAATTTGTACCATTACCATTGTAAGGTACTCTCTTTGGTACATTACAGTGCTGATGCAGAAAGGTACGCAGGTAGTCTCAATGACTGCAACAAGACTGCACGAGCCCCAGGGGCAGAGGTGGGAAGGTTTGCCACTGTCGCTGTACACTGTGACCAAAATATGCAAGAGACACTGGGCAGTGTTAGTCCTCCAATAAATCTCTCTGCCGTGCCCTAAGCCTGGCTGGATATCAGAGCTTTAACCCAAGATCGTTCTTTTTAAATCATGTTTGCATTATATTCTTCTGCAGAAAAGGACATTCCTCTCTGATTTTTTTGGTGTTAGCTTGTCTTTCCTTTGTACATGTGCAGCACACATTATGATGGAGCCCTGCCCCCATATGGTGCTCTAAGCTTTACTAAATTGATTACAATTAAAATAGACGGTTTTTTGGCTGATCCTCTTAAGTAGAGCTAACACAGATTAACTGTCCATAGAAACAGGCTTTAAGTACCGAGTGCAAGAGAAATCTCGTATTAAATATTAGCAGTGGCATCACCCTGTATCACCATAATCATTTAATGTGTTGTGCTGTTTGACAATATAATAAAAATGTGCAACTTAGGTATTTTTTCACAGAAATATATTTTAAGTTTTAACTCTCACTTGCATTTCATGTGTGCTGTCTCACTGAATGGCAATTTGAACTACAGCAAAGAAGTAATCCTTGGGTGTCCTTCTGTCTAAGAATGAACACAGTGGACATACTGAAAAATTAGGCTGTCCACAGAGCCATAAATTTGAAATGCATTAACTTCTTTTTCAATCTTAATTTTGTCTCTAAACATATCCAAATACATAAAATGAAAGAGATGTGGAATGTTAGAATGATTATTGAGACATGACAAACTATCATAGTAGAGCATGGCATTTTTCACAACTACATTCCAAGACATAAAAAGTATAGACCTGCAATAAGTTAATTACTAACCACAAGACTTTCAAAAATACATTTCTTAATTTTGAACAAGGGATTTGTTCTGCTTTGAGGGAAAACTCATGGTCAAGGAAATAATTTCCAGCATAAGCAAGCAAATGAATAGATTTTGTACAACTTACTATATAAAAACCACCAAGGTCTGTATAAGACAAAGTGTTTACATAAGCAAGCAGATGGATGCAAAGGACTGATTCATAGGATACTTCAAGTGAAATAAACAGTAACCTTGCTTCATTGAGATTACTCCTTACAAATTACATTGATGAGTATCTCACTACCTGTAAAAGGCACAACAATAAATGCCTGTGGAATTTACATAAGTTACAAATCCCCATTGCTACAAGTTTTTTTAAATATTAATTTGCTTGTCTCCATTTCTCCTCCAGTGACTCAAAGAGCTCAGACTACAGCTATAGTACCATAGCACACTGAAATGCAACTGCCGTCAGTATCCAGTGATTTGTAAGGATGCCAGTCTTCTTAGCAGTCACTACACTGTATCGTCTATTACTACGCAGCCCATGTGCCGCACACTGTACACGTGGTATTGTAATTTAACTCCCATGCATTGCATGAGCGTCATTTTCAACAAGTGTTTGCACATGGTGGAGTTCTGAGAAGCAGGAACAAGCAAGCCAGCAACTGTTCTTCAGAACACACAAATTTTACTACGGCAAACCACAACAGCAGTTCAGAAGCCAGAATACCTCAAACATTATTATACCATCTGGTATTTTTAGATTTTTATTCAAATTTAAAATCATATAACTCCACACACACACATACACACCCCAAAAGAAAAAACATCTTACATCATGTTCCTTTTTCCTTAACACAACCTTCTGGCTGAGCAGCAAAATGCCCAGCAATAATACTCTTTCATGCTAACAGTTTAGACTTTATAACATTGTAACTGGGAAAGAGTCCCTGCTGAGAGAAGGGATTGTGACAGATGGCATGAGACATGGCAGTAATTTTACTGACAAAGCAGTAAGCATGAGCTAGAAGTTCAAAATCTATCCAATATATTCCAGTTGAAGCAAATTTAACAGGCATTAAAGCAGAAGCTTGATAGTAAAGTTATTTGGAAAAGAGACGTTTTCTACACCATTAAGAATACATGTATGACTTTTTTTGTTTCTGTTTTCTGGATGAAGGCTTAAAACTTCTGTTTGGGAAATAAACAAAGGGCCAGTCTACAAGTTATCCGCATATGCCAGAAGAAGATTGAGAAGCCTGGAGCCAAACTTTGGAGCACTGAAAGAACAGGTTAATTAAGGTAGCGTAATTGGTAAATATTGTGGATTTGATACAGGCAAATGCTTCAAATAGTTCATAGAATCACAGAATGGTTTGGGTTGGAAGGGACTGTAAAGATCATCCAGTTCCAATCCCCCTGCCATGGGCAGGGACACCCTCCACTAGACCAGGTTGCCCAAAGCCCCATCCAACCTGGCCTTGAACACTTCCAGGGATGGAGCATCCACAGCTTCTCCGGCTAACCTGTTGCAGTGCCTCACCACCCTCATCATGAAGAATTTCTTCCTAATCTACCTTCCTAATCTACCTAAATCTAAATCTACCTTCCTTCAGCTTAAGGCCATTACCCCATGTCCTATCCCTCCATGCCCTTGTAAAAAGTCCCTCTCCAGCCTTCTTGCAGGCCCCTTTAGGTACTGGAAGGCTGCTACAAAATCTCCCCAGAGCCTTCTCATCTCCAGGCTGAATAACCCCACCTATCTCAGCCTGTCTTCATACGAGAGGTGCACCAGCCCTCTGGTCATCTTTGTGGCTCTCCTCTGGACTTGCTCCAACAGCTCCATATCCTTCCTCCATTTAAACCACTACTGAGAAATCCATATGCTTTTGCTAACAAAGCTGAATTCATCTTAAAGAGACAAGTAAACATATCACTAGATCTACCAAAATTATTTCATTAAGGCATTAATTCTTTATGGATTATCAAATGTTCACAGATAAAAACACTGGTATTATATCTTCATACAAAACACTCTTGTTCAGCAAGTGGGAACTTAATCAAGGATGATTACCTCTGCTGACAATTCTTCTACAATCCCTTTGTGTGACCTTGGAAAAGCCATTTTACCTCTCTGCTTATGATTTGTCATTTACCTTCTCTACTCCTCTTTGTCAATCTTGTCTATTTAAAATATAGAAATTAGGGATCAATCTGTAAAGGAAAATATCGAATCCTTGGAAGAAAGCTGTATAAACTATTGCAGAAAGAGAAGATAATACAGAAAATGATTGGCATGCTAACAGCTGCATTTTACACAATATCAGTATTTGTTATCTTAAGCAAAAGCTCCCACTGTAGTACTTCAGGGGGAAAAATATATAAGCTTTTCTAGAGAACACAAAGGAACTAGGCATGAGGACAACAGAAAGGCTTTTATTCCAAAATTGTTTAATTCTATTTTAATTCTTAGGGGTTTTATTTAATAGATTTGGGGAGGAGGTTAAATCTCACAGATCTTTTTCTTGCACATTCTCGTAGAACTGAGGTGCACATTCTGCTTGCCAATCAGCTGTACTATACTTCTCTACATTTCCAGAGCTATAAGCAAGTCTGTAGTTTAAAAGAGAAGCCTACTGAGTGATGGTGAAAGACACCCAACAGCCTAGAAAGAGTTTGATCACATGACTATCAATGATTATTCTTATAACCCTGCACACCAAGGTTAAGTAATGGTGATTGTTCCTACTTAAATTGGAAGAAATATCCAAGTTCCTCCCCACTGGATTTCCTGAGCAATTTTTACTCTCTCCATTTTTAAGTGGCGCCCTGAATTGTTGCCACTATTTTTGTCAAAGACTAGAAGGACTGTAATCAGAGTCCTTCACTAACACTGCCTTACTGAAACATTATCATTTTAGGAGACATTTTGCTCCCTTCACACAATCCTGTGGTGCTCAGACATCCTTGGAAGCAACCACAGATCAAGACAATTGGGTGTCAGTTTTTCCCGGTTCTCAACATACCTAATAAAAGATAAAACATCCTCTTGCAAACCTTATATCCATCAGATTATAATACCTCTGCTACCTTGGGGTCCATTAACAGCATATTAGTAAATAGTTCTGTGGTAAGTTCTGAGCCAAGAAAAGATGAGGAAGGGAGCACTACAGTGGCTGAGTGCTCTTTTTTTTATTTTGTTTTGTTTTTGGGGGGAGAGGGTGGGTTTGCTTTTGAGCTGTAAAGAAATAACAGCCCCGGGGGTGGTTAGCAGAGTGTAAATTGTCATAGTTCACTTGGGGCTTTTCCTCCTGGTTGCCAGGGTTCCTATTGGAGCACATACAGGCTCTGTCACTGAGATACATTTCCAACAACTTTTTATTCCAGCTAAATGAACACAACAATACAGTTTTCTCTACTGTTTCAGCTCATTCTGCCTCCTGTTGCAAGCATTCAAGCATACACAATGCACAGAAACAAGACGAGCTTTTTGGGCTTTGCCTATTCGGGAAACTGAAATTTCTCCAAACTAAAGTGTACTTTATTTCAAATGCCAGTCATGTCCTACCAGCTCTCTAATTCCATTAAGCCCTATGCTAAATCATTACCAGAAAAAGATGGTCAGCAGCAAGCCAGACTGTTCTGTCTCAAAAAATTAAACTATTATATTGAAAGAAATGTTACTGAAACAAGAATTTCATGTCCTGAACTTCTGGGTAGAGTTTTACAACAATTTTAACTTATTGCAACACTATAACTTCCATAGTAAATCAGGTGGGAAGATTGAAGTGGAGATGCAGATCACATACCTGAGAATAACAGAAATATTACTGAAATCAACTGAAAAAAATAGAAAATCCAATAGTTATAATAAAAGAAAAATCTTTCATAGTTACAGCAGCACAGTTGATAACTTGATTCCAGAAACTAGATTGTTTAAGAATTATTAAAAAGATAATAAAATCAGTTAATGCTATTGTTGATCACAGCTAGTTGCTGTTTCAGAAATTATAGGAATATTCATCAAAATGCAAATAAAAAGGATATTTTTCAAAATTAATAAACGTTAAAAAGAAGCAAGCAGCCAGGAAAAAAAAGAAATCAACAGGATCATTAAGGAATGTGAATACACTAACAGTGACAGATGAGGCTGATGTTGCTGAAGGCCTGAATAAGTTATTTGCTTTAACATTCATGAAATAATTTGGAGGACAGCCCTGAGACCAAAATACATTTTCATAGGGGAAGGTCACATGGTGAATGGAATCTGAGACAGTTTTATTATTCCAGAGCTCACAGAATAGTTCCATAATTAAGACAATGAAAAGCTGATGTTGCATCAGTTTACAATGAGAATAACAAAAAATCTGGGTGCTCCTAACTTGCTCTTTTCCAGTAGGAAAAATGACACAACAGCAGAAACTAGAAGATGACAGTATCACACTTAGACCTATCAGAAACAAAACAGCTGAGCTGCTGGCTAAGGTGCTTAAGGACATGATTTAGTGGTGGGATGGCAAGGTTAGGTTAGCGGTTGGACTTGATGATCTTAAAGGTCTTTTCCAACCTAGATGATTCTATGATTCTAACATTGCTTGTGCTATTTCTACTCTTTGTAGAAATATCATAGATCTCACTTATCTAGCTTCCAATAAATTGACTTAATAACTAAAACCAAAATTCTAATGACTATTTGCTGACAGACACAAACAGCAGGGATGAGCCATGCTCCCTGCAGGCCACCTTCAGCCACATGAACAACATCAGAGTAAAAACACAAAAACCAGCTGGCAGGATCTGCTCAGGCTCACAAAAGGCCTTTGACAGAATTCCTCAACGAAAGTCTGTTAGAAAACCCAAATAACCAGATGACAAAAAGCAAAATACTCAAAACCAGAAACTGTCCAGGGGATATAAATTAAGAAGGAATAATTGGTTTACTGTCAGTATGGCTAAAGAATAACAGTAATGCCTCAAGAATCTGTACAGCACTGTTTTCTAAAGCAATTTGACAGAAAACATGAAAATTTCGTAATGTTCAGCCAGCCTGTTAAAGATAAAAAAAAACCAAACCAACACCAAACAACCCAAATAGATCATCTGGAACAGAGTTGGTAAGCAACAACCAACGACAGGGATTTGCGGTTTCATTAGGTGATTTGACCATGTCCTACACAGGGAAAAGCTGTTGGGCCTGTTCCTCAATAGCGCCACGGACTGTGCTGTGGAGTTATGCCACTATTGCCGAAGAGATTCTGACAAGTTTTCTCCAATTGCCACAGTCAACATGTCTAGTTCTGTTTCCAAGCTGCAAACATGCAACTCTGTCATGGATTTATACACCTTCTCCTGAATAAAGGAAATGTTCAGGTCAGTATAGCTAATTTATCATAATCACAAGGTGAATTTAGGCAAACGTTAGATTTTCCTATCAAAGAAGGTTACTCCTGTTCGTTGTGAATGAACAAGTTCATCCAGAAGGCATCTTTCACCTGTCAGTCCTCTGAATCATGGTGTTGAGTTGGATTTGTTTGAATCCACAGGCCACTTTTTTTTTTTTTAATAAAATGCAAAAGCTTTCCATGCACGTTTCAGCATAAAAACCATATAGCTCCCTATTCTTAGCACTGATTGCAGTACTTAGATAAGAGAAACATCTGCTAGAGCATAAACACTGCAGAATAATCTTCTTTGGGTTAACATTCTGTATTGCCATTATGAATGTTTGTTTCTCTAACCAGATAGCTATAATAATTTTAAATCAATCTAATGTCTTATGATTAAATATTATGATTAAATGAAGGAGGAAATTAAGCTAAGACCATACAGACCTCAAGGCTTCTGCAGCATCCATTCCCTGTTGTAGGTGCAGAAGGAGGGACTTGTTTACAGATGTCAAGAAATTGAAACTTTCCACAGAATCTTGGAATATCAGAAAGCTCAGCTATGACTTCACATGCAGTAAATATAGTTTTTCATTACATAATAGTAAACAACTTTGCATTGCATTGTATGCAGATAAGATAACCAAATTAATTACAATTTTTGGCAGTATCTATCAGATTTTTTCTAGGATGCTCACTTCTAATGGGCAAACAGCAGAATCACATAGAACAAAGAAGGTATGGCTGGGTCAGTTCTGCTGTTACTAGCAAATCCTTTCGCAAATAGAGACATTAGGTCATTGGGCCATAAATATGTGGCTCATTTCGGCTGGGTCCTTATGGAAAGCTAATCTACACACAAGAAAAACATCTGCATTTATCATACTCTCCCATATTTTGTAGGAACTGTTCAGGCCACAAAAACTGTCCCATTTACCTGTCAAAAGTGACCACTGTTTTGGTGGAAAGCCCCTAGCAGATTTGCAAAGTCAATGGTGAAGTTTTCTCTTGCTATGAACTGGCATTTTTTGGTAGCTAAATATTTTCCAAGGAAGAAGGCTCAATGTAAATCTGCAGTGGGCGTAGCTATCCCTTCACTCATTTTCATTCTTTGGCTCCATCGGAACTTGCCCTCCACTGCACCAGGTATCTTCTTCAGTGAAAGTCCTATTTCAGTAAATGACATTTACTCTGTGCAGCACGCTGGCATGGCTTTCTTTTCTGTGCCAGAATTTGAAAGACCTAATTGTGTCTTGATGTATGAAAGCAGCTTTACAGGTGACTGCACTTTTTACATCCACCCACTTTTCCTGATGTTCTCACCTTGATTTAGTACATGGTTTTAAAAAAAATAATTTTAAGATATGTGTTACAGGAGGGAACAAGCACAGATACAGTCATAGTGCTTATGATAGTGTCTCTACGGTCTTACACAAAAACAACTGACTGAGATAACTTAGAGGCCTCAGGAAGCATTGCAGCAGAGCACTCACACAAGTGAAACATGCTGTGTGCTTCCCAGTGGAGCGGATTACATGAGGTTTAAATTGTTTGTGTAGAGATGTTACACTAGCACGTTTCCCATCTGAAGCAAAATGCAACAAAATAGAAAGCCTCTGCCATAGCAAACTAACAAATTTAAACCAGCCTCCTTTGCCTGTTGCTATAGTAACCAGCTGTGGTTACTACGTGCTTTGCAGAAATTTCAGGCACAGGCTGTATGAATTGTTCATGTAATCATATTTTATATGCAGACAGATCTCTGCCTTAATAACAAGAAGTCACTGGATCACAGGAGAGATGTGTGCTTTACTGGCTGCATTAGCAGAACAGATGTAATACATGACTCTAGAATGAATAAAGCAAGAGACTGAATTTTCAGTATGAATTTTTAACAGTTACGGCACATCATTACTCTATGATGTATCTGTTCTGGGACATGAAATAGAGCATTCTGTCTTTAGGGCTGTCAGTCAAACATATCAGCCAGCATTAAATTCATTTGTAAAACATCCAGATTTTGTTTCTCTTATACAGTAAACATTTTCCAAAATTACAAATATTTTTATATAATCATAGAGTTCAGAGAAAATAAAAGCCCTGTTAGAGGGACACCTACAATCTTGAGTGAAACCTTAGGAACATCCTCAGAATATATAATACTCAGTCAGATATGACTGTTGTGTCTGTGGAGAGAATTTGAAATCTGAAGTCCCCTACAGATATTTGGTTTCCCCTTTTCTAAAGTTGATTGCTTGTAAAAAGGAACATATTCAAAAGCTCTAGACTCTCCTGCTTAAATCTAAGATGATGCAAAATAGGAAACTTACAGCTGTTTGCCTGCACCTGAAATGTAGTATTAACCTCTTATCAGCATTGTAAGAGATTTAAACCAATGCACATTACAAAATAAAACATCTAATTTGAAAACATTTAAGCCAGACAGCTTATGACTTTAGTCTATGTTAATTCCAAGCACCTAACTCATCTAAAAATATAGTCTCACAAAAGAAATAGATGTATAGCACAAAAATAGAAAAAGCACGTATAGCATTTTGGTAAGGTATGTCAGAGTAGTTCTGTGTTCATTTTTTCCTCCTTTTGGCTGAAGCATTTCCGAATAAAATTAAGAATAGAATTATTCATACCAGGCTAAGCTTTATTTTTAACTCTTGACATAATTTGGTATTACAGTAATGGATTTAGTATAAATTTAGATCAAACTCTCTTCAAACACTTCTGAGACAGTTCACACTCTCACTTTAATTCTCTGCACATTTGGTGGGATAACTTTGTTTCTATGGCTTTTCTTTCACTGTTTGATCTTTTTCCCCACTTACTGACACACTTCAGTAGTGGTCAGAAGTGACACACTTCAGTAAGGTTAGAAGCTTGCTGACTGTTAATGAGTTCATTATCTATCATTTGATTACTTATATATCTTTAAAAAAAAAATAGACTACTGCACAGCTCAAGAAGTTGTCTTGGTGCTTTGGTTAGCAAGAACAACTTCTCACAATCCACTAGCAGACTCTGAAAGTGTTCTCCATGTCATTAAATAAATCATAACCTGCTTCTATTGATAAACACGATAGCATGCATTGATTAATGATCGGTTCATGTTTAACACATGCAAGAAATACTATTTTTCACTTCTGATTTTTGCATACTGTTTTCTCCTGTCCAAAAAAGAAAAATCTTTTCCTTCTATTCCATTATTTTCCTTTTACACTTTGCAAATAATCTAGATAAAAATATCTTGTCACCCCTTCCTAGTGTTTTTGCTGAATATTTATTGCAAGATCCTTCAACATACTGTGTTTAAAGTCCACACTTTTGTTCCTCATTTTCTTTGTAAAGTAAGATTTGATCTTACTGTGTTCTGAATTGAGGTATCTGATAAATCTTTCCTATGGATTTCTTGTCATTTAAACTTCACCTTTAAAGCAAAAGTTTTATTTGTAACCTTTAAAGAGTCTCCTTCCTTTCCAGTTTTAAAAGTTTGTTCCTTTCTGCCTCTTTGCTAATTCTAATTTAGAATCTGAGGGGTTTATCTTTTTTTTNAAATTTAAATTTAAAATTTTGGGGGTTTTTTTTTTTTTTTTTTTTTTTTTTTTTAATGTCACTGAATGAGCTTTTTCTCTGGTATTTGTAAAATTGCTATAAAAATAAAATAATCATTCATTCTATACTTCAGGTGTAACTTCTGAAACGCTTCACTGGCTTTATCCAAAACCTGTACTTCTAGGCACTTCAGGCACTTAACTCTAATGTAATCACATTTTTAAAAAACAACATGCTAAAGTAAGGCCAGATTGCTGTTTCTGATAATGACCAATAGAAACGCATAGAGAAAAATAGAATTAGCAATTTTATACAAAGTTTTGTAGAAATAGCATTAGCACAGTTGCAAAACTGAGAGCATGTTTCATTGTTGTACAATACAGCTTGAATTAAGCTGGCTATGCAGCCTATAGTGAAATTACATTCTAAGAAGAATCCAAACATCACATGAAACAAAATACAAGGTGGATTCTGCGAATGCTTCCCATATTAGCTATTTCTGGAATTAAGTTGGGAAGAGAAATGGTGAATTTCACCATAACAAAGGCCACTTATACATATTATTGGTCTCATCAAGGTTTCTATCACAGCATTTTATGTACTACAGTATCCATTTATCAGAGTGAAAGATAATTTCCTCTATGCCTTTACTATAATTTCTCCATAACATTAGTCTCAGGCAAGTTTTCTCACTAATATAGCAATACAAAGAAAATTCTATACAGCACTAAAAGTAATTATTAGTTTGTTCAAATTACTCTCAGTTAGTGAAGGAAGATAAACACAGATGATGTTTAAATTGAAAACAGGAAACTAACATCCTTAAACAGTAGGAATGATCAAAGTTACCTTGATTGAAATGTTGAAATTGATTTCTAATTAGGAGTAAAGATACAAGTGCTTCATATACCTAATGGGAAAAAACAAAATCAGTGTTCGTCTGGGGAGATGGAGGGGGAGTTGGCAAATTTTTTATTGATTTGAAAGAAATTGCAATTTGAAAAGTTGAAGAGACTAATTTACTGTATCACTTAACTATTCAGAAAACAGCAAGAGTAAGCCTGATGCACATGCCCAAAGAGACAGAAAAAAAATTATTCTAATGGAATGTCTATGCATAAATGGATACACTGAAATAACAATCTAAATCTGGTTAATTCCGCTGCTCTCTCTGAATTTAATTATTCTAATTAAAATCATCAAGCATCTACCCACCATGAGACAATTACAGGCTTGCTTTTTCATATCCAAAAAATTTGCAGAGCTTCACAACTGAAAAGCAATCTATTACTACAGGATACAATAGCAAAAAGAAAAACATGATTTGTCTATGACCCATCCCCCCCGCCAAGAACGGAAATGGAACATAGACAGACATTTGAATGGCACATACTTGAGGCAGTCATGTGTTTTACAGTATGTTTCCACTTAATCAGGTAGCGCCAAGGAAGGACTTTAAAGATCAAACAAGCCATGAGATGCAAGACAAATGCTTTCACACCTCCTGTCGTCCCATTTTAAGGCCAAAAGGTTCTTGCTTTTTACCCCTATATTTCAAACAAGTCTAAAAAACAATAACAACAAAACAAAACAAAAGAGATCCTTATGTGCTTAAAAAAAAAATAAAGACAACAAAAATAATCAGGAGTTCCATCTGCCCTGAGTCAAATACTGACACCCAGAACCAGGGAAAGGCTGACACACTCTCCCAGGCTGCTTTGTAATTCAAGATCCAGTCTTGCGATACCTTATTTCTGTTCCTGCATGCCCTATCTTGCTTTTTTTGTCTTGTTTCAGCATGAGCACGAGGCAGAATTTTTTCATTCAAAAAAGTAACATAATGCAAAAGCTATAGATGTGAGACAGTCTTGAAACCCAGCAATGCATGAACATGAGTTTGTAAACTGGTATCAAGGCCTGTGAACAGCATTAAAAGCATAATCAAAAAGACTTACACAACCACTGGCACAGCCCCTCAGAGAACTTAAACAAGAAGTCATATGTCACCATCACACTTCTGAGTGAATCAACCACATTTTCATGTTACCTTCCTCTGTCTATAAACATATACAGGTCTAAGCGAAGCATAAAGAGGTATTATGTCCCCCATATAGAATGTTCACTTGGTGCACTTTCAAATACTAATTTCTACATGTATAGACTTTGTTCACAGGCCATAATGACAATAAGAATTACTGTCTGCAACTATTATAAAGTGTAGAAACTAGGATAAACTGAAAGACGTCTTTGAACAGATGAATAAGGCAACACCACTACAACATAGATGGCATCATGGAGTAAAAAGGAAAGGTATTTACAGGCTGCAAAGAGTGTCTTGAGACAATAGGCAACTTGACATGCAGTTATGCACAAATCTACATTGACAGAGATGTAGATGGGACCTAAATAGACTCGGGTCTTGGAAATACCTTCCTAGAGTCATGAAACACTCTTTATAGTTTAAATACCATTATGAAACCAATATTTCAGTCACGATCTCATTTCAGTTTCAGAATAACAAAAAAGGAGTTGGAAAGCCTTAGAAGCACTGAGCATTAGGCCACTTCATTTCAGAGAAAAGGCACACTGCCAGCCAAACATCGACTTTAACCTGCAGTATTTCTCTCCCTAACTGCAGTAGGCATATCAGTGAATAACATTTCCTTTAAAAATAGCTGTACAGGGTGACTTTGTGAGGACTAAGAACGTGCCAATGTGGTAAATACCTGTGACAAACATGCTTTGCACTGTTAAACAAGCACACCAAACCTGGAGAAAAGTGTTTGAACAAAAGGGCATGTTTTAAAATAAGCTTTTGAAGGAAAGATCTGAAAGACGCTTTGAGGACTCTCAAGTAAAGTGGTACTTCTGTTATACTACTGCTTTCAAGTTTTAATTTTCTGCTGAGAGATTAAGGCCTTACTAGAGCAGCTGAAGACCATCCAGACATTTACCAGAAATGACACAAGTGCATCATACAGTGTGAGTGACTCAAACTGCAGTCTGCAGACCACGAAACCTGCCAGTGGACCTACACAGGAGTCAGTGAAGACCAACTAGAAACAAGCACAATGAAGAAGCTGAAATTATAGTCTGAATACTTTGTTGATGTTTCTGTATAAGCCACACGGATGAAAACATTTGTAAAAAGAAGGAAAGGGTAACTATTTCTGCTAGAATTGGATGATCAATTCACTAAGTAAACTAAAAAATCTGCTTCTCTGTGGGCATAAGGAGGAACTCTGAGTCAAGCTTTTCAGAAAGCTAATCTCTCGGTGCTCAGCAGTGAGAAGTCCAGCACCTCCAGCCTATTACCCTGCACACATGACACTGAAAAGTGCATTGCTGAGTTGCCTCAATACCTATCAAGATCTGGCCTATCACACATTTCAGTGATGTGAGCTTTGTCTTCTGAGGCATTTGTAATATGTTAAGAGCTGCATTGAAATTTTATCTACTGGACATATACATTATTTTCCATTTCCTCTGCTTTATTTTTTCCCCTTCAAATGGATCCATACAGTGGTTAATTTATATGGCATCCTCTAATCCACCAAAATTACTAGTCTTCTCCATCTTCCTTTCTTTCCACCCTTTCTTTTTAATGAAAAAAAAAAAACAAACCAAAACCCAAACCCATGAAAACCAATAGGCGTCATCTAAACTGAGACTACTCAGTCACAGGGGTTTGTTTTGGTTTTTTCCGTGAATTGGGCCAGGGCAATCATGTTTTGTGATTATTTTAGATGCAGCTGTGGCTGAAGCTTTGGCCTTTAATTATAAAATCCCAATTTGGAATAATTATCCTCTCCAGTAAGATTTTTTTTTAATACAAATGGAAGGTTGATGTTAAAGGAATGCTATTAAGAGCACAATTTGGAGCCACATAGCACTAAAAGGCTTAAAAGCAAAATATTTTTTGCAAATCTTGCCTTAGCAGAGGCACATCTAGAAACTGTTCTAACATCTTCAGCCATGACATTCACATTTAATGGCAACAATTACCTCTATTTACCATCAGTGTCATTTTGGCATCTTCCCACAGAGCACATCTGCAGCTTTAGAACTGCTAGCTCAGATACCTATGGCAATGTAGCCATGCGGCACAGTGATCTCTGTGGCCTAACAAGATCAATCTAGGGTATTGGGTATTGAAGCAGTAGCTAAACTGCTGCAGCTACCCTGCCTACAGGTATGTTAGAAAGTGAAAATAAAGCTCCATCAGGCAAATCACCAGGAGCTGTAATTGCACATTTGATTTTCCACAGTCATCAGCCAAGAAACATTCCTACATCTGGAGTGGCACCCTCAGCTCAGAATCCCAGGTTTTGAGTCTTTGCAAAAATCAAACAAGCTATAAAATTCCTTCTCGCATCACCACACTTGCACCTAACCAGAAAGAAGGGTAGGATGGGATGCACTGCTAGCTCTCCAGCAGTAGAAGACACACCACTATTAACTGGTGTAAAAATTAGCTCAGCTGTTGGCCTCCTTACCTTCCTGTAGGCACTGATCAATACTTTCTGTCGGTATTAGTCCCCATCCTGACTTATCTAGTTCAAATATGATTCTAAAAAGTGGACTTCCAGATACACCAAAATGTTGTTAAGAAGCCATAATCCACCCTTGAAAGCAAGGCAGCTCTCCTCTTAGAAAATAGCTAGGTCATCCAGCACAACATTCGCTTTAAAATTTAACATGTAAGAACATTGATCTCTCGACTCCACCTGCTACCAGCATGGTAAATACTATGATTTACAGTGTTACTAAAAACCTTTTAAAAAACCTTTTTATCCAACAGTTTCAAAGCAAACATGCTGAACTTCTCATTCTCAGAAATTCTGTAAATGGTGCATTTGCTTTATTAGTAAATAGATGGAGCAAAACAACAAAATTGCATGACAGTCCTTCAAATTGCACTATACAGAAGCTATATCCAGCCTACAAAATGTGAAAACCTGCCAGTTTCATTTTGGTTCCTATGTTTTAACCCTCAGTGTTTTCGCATACTACCCACAAACTCTATGCTTGCAAACAAAAGCCTACATCAAGTAGTTTCAGCAGAAGATGAGGCAAAACATTATTCTAAAAAACCCTCCAAGCCAGCTGGCAAAATGCCTTTGCACTGGAAAAAAGAATCTTCTCTGACACACAATAACATGCTGCTGCTGGCAAGCCTGCTGCAGCGTAGTACCGAATTATCACTTTGACAGCATACAGACATCACGTTCTCTCATCTCACACATTAAAGTAGAGAGGCTAGATTTATTTCAGCCCTCCTTTATTTCAGAATAAGGAATAGGCACCTTACAGCATTGATTGCTCCTCTAATTGAGTCACGGAAGTTATGCAGTAACTTTTTCCTTTGCTCCAAAAGTTAATATTGTTGAGCTGATTTTTATCACTTCCCTCCCACTCCTCCAAGAAGATACAAGGTCGGAGCCCATACTCTACTCTGACTCTTCTCTGGTGAAAACAGTATGAAAGAATCTGTAAAGTTAACAACATAAATTCTCAGAGGCATTCCAGAAATGATCTTTTAGTTCCTAACTTTCT
Organism: Aramus guarauna; assembly: GCA_013400195.1. NCBI lineage: Eukaryota > Metazoa > Chordata > Aves > Gruiformes > Aramidae > Aramus > Aramus guarauna. The sequence goes on along the minus strand of VXBL01005409.1, from coordinate 276,430 downwards.
TTTATGAAAATTTTATGAAGAGCATTTCCAGATTACTTGCAGATCAAGTGCTGAGGTAAAGCATACCTGTTTGAATATGTTCTGACTAGGATATTTGTGAAATAACGGCAGTTGAAGTGTGAAACTCCATAGGAACAGCTGGGGGAGGGGAGAATTCTCTGCTCCTGCATAGATCATCCCTAAGAGTGGGGAACAGGAGCAGAGATGACACCATCCAAAAGCAGAGAACAAGACAGACCAGCCAACGGCACTAGGAGCAAACCACTCACATTAGATTTACATTCAAATTTTACTTACCTTTAGATTCTTGCCCTGATCAAATCAGACCTCTCCATGACCAGCAATTGCCAAGCCCCTTAGTCGCTCACTCCAAGGTTAAGATTTCAATCTTTTGCTTAAACTATTTTTTACAAATAGTTAAATACTTATTCGAACAGAGCTGAACGTGATTCTCACACGTTCTAGGCGAATGTAATAATCACCATTTGGACCATTTTGGAAGCAGTCTCTTTTTAATTTTATACTTCTGGTTTACTAAAACAAGCTTGTGATTTAATCACCACATTATCCACAGGAAACTGTGACTGCTGTAAGGCATGGATAAAACAAACAAAATCCTCCTGTGAAGATGAAGGTAATAGGGAAAGATTGTTAGCATAAAAAAAAAAAGTTTATCTCTCTACTACTCCAAGTGTATAAAATTTCAAGCATACTTCAGACCAGAAATACAGTGTTCTGTACAATAGCTGGCCAGGTAATCCCTGATACTTTTGAAACCAGCCTGAACAGCAAGGAGTAAGGCAGTGGGGTTATCTGTAGCAAACATAGAGCTTATCTGAAGCTCTGCAGTTCCCCTCCTTATCTGAAGTGCTGCAAGGGACACACTGATTGATTACAGGGAATGAAGGTAGTTATTTCAGACTTGGCTTTGCACCCCCCAATTCACGATGAGGGGTTTCCTCCCTCCTGCTGTAAGTCTCCATAAGCTCCAGGGACAGCACTGCCTCATCTGGGGGGAAGAGGAAGCTGCCTCTCTGCCTCTGCTACATCAGTGGCTGGTTGTCCACAAAGGCAGGAAGATTTAAAACTAAAGTAACAACACTTTTGAAGAACAATGATGTAATTTTCTGACTAGTTAGAGGATGATTTAGCAAACAACCTAGCTGCTACACAAGGTAGCATAGCATTGCTTGTCAAGTTGGCACTTCAGACACATCTCCCTGTTCCCTGGTGCTAGGGCCTTCATCTTCTTGCCCGACTGCAAGCCTCTGCATGTGATCTAGTCATTAAAGCACAAGCTTGCTCACCATGAAAACCCACAAGAGCCCAGCCAAGCAGGCAGGCACACCAGCGGGTCCCCAGGCCTTCTGAGGCAGTACCAGGTGGGGTCACAGCCACAGAACAACCTCTTGCACCTACGTGACATTGTACCTACCCAAGGTGCCAAAAGCACTACAACAGGAGGTGAAAGGCATGGCTAAACCCCAGCCTCTGTGGACTTCTCTGGTGACAGCCCTACATATATATGTACTGCAGCAATATATTCCCATTGGGCAAGCATGGGAGTGGGGCATTGAGCCATCGTATGCCATTCCCAGGGGAAAAAAAAAAAAAAAAAATCACAGGAAAGTCTATCACTATAGCAAAGAACATATTCAATTTCTGTACTGCTTATGAGGTATTCTAGGATTTTTTCCTCCACTAATGCAAATTCAGAGTTCAGAGTCAGTCATATCTTCCCTTACACCAATAAAGTTCATCCCAATAGAAAATAATTTATATTGTACCAGGTCTTCAGTTTAATACAATAAATGTTTTATGAAAAAAAGAAAAAGGTGAGTGGTGAGCTAAAAGTTATGACAAAGCTTGCAGCACTTTAGCTTTACCTCCCATGTGTTTTTTCATGAAAATGTAAGTGAATTATTTGAAATAGTGTCTAAAGTTGAGATGATATATAACCAGTTATTAATTTTGCTTTGTCTAATTCATCATTTACTGAGTTTTGAACTAGAAGCTCCAACTCATTTGCCTCAAAAGCTGTTTCATATACTCTAGGCTCACAGCTACCTTTCTAAAATCTTTTGACTAGATACTAGAACGTATCTTTTTAATTAACCTAAATGAAGACATGTAAATATCAATGCTCGATTACCAGAATCTGTGTTGTCTAGGAATCTTTTGAGAAAAGTGGATTCAGAAAACAAGACTACAGATCCAATTTTCTGTCAGAAAGGTGAGATTAATACAATTTGTCATGCATTACTGTCCAGGGTTCAAGTATAAGCAGGGACAAGACATGCTGCATGCAGCTTGTTCCTCCTGGAAATATTTGTATGGCAGTAATTTATCTACTCAGTAAAGACATGAAGGAACTGGGAAAAGGTTAAAGACAAAGCTCAAGGTTGCCAAGATTTGAGAAAGGAATAAATAGTGGAAAGGCCAAACAAACAATAAAATGGGGCCAGGACCAACTAGGTAAGCCATAGGGCTTAATTGCACATTCAATAAGCATAAAATGTAGTAAGTCCAAGAACAACAGGCTAGATATCCAGGATGGGGAAATCTCATGCTGGAATAGAGTTATTTTGGAGCTGCTTAAACATTTCTTGACACTAAATGTTTTCACCAGCTTTTGTTTGACAGCTACGCAAGAAAGCATTCTGGAATTAGTTTCTCATTTAGGAGGCAGGAAACACTGACAGAGAGGAGAGTAGATCAGACATTGCTATAACATCAAAAGCCCTTAAGAAAAAATAAAGAAATTTAATAAAATTTTAAAATATAAGAAAAATAGTTAAGAAAAAATATTTACAGAGGATAAACTGAATTTATAATTTCAAACATATAATCCACTGACAAAATGAATTGCTCCATGCTGAGTCTACAAACCTTGTGTTAGTCAACAGTTCTTTCCCTTTCCATTTAAACATTTCTCCTTCTACACTTCTAAGGGAAATTAAAGCTGCAAAATAAAGAAACTTACATTTATCAGTGACATAAGTGATTGGAAGGACAAAACTCTGAGATGAGAAGGCTCCATTCAAAGCTTAGTCCCCTGAGGCTCAAGTGTCATCAAGAATTTAACCACAACTTTATAATACAATTTCTGCACAAAGGAAATGGCTGGAAGTTGCACTAGCAGCCTCATCTTTTCACATTTTGCTCCTTGACCTACTGACAACCTGCACAATAGAATCACCATTGGCATTTGGCACAGGAACAGGCAAAACTGTGCTGGTATTGAAAGCACAAGAGTTACATTTTAATTCGTATATTCATAAATGTGAAGCTGAATTTTGGAAAAGGGAGGTAAAAGGCTGTCAAGAGATAAGCCAAGCTTAAAATGAAGTGCAAGGGAAAGAAATGCTACCTACACAACATGAAGGCAGCTCACTCAGGAGAATTACGGTTTTGAGAAGATGAGAGGAAAGAACCACAAAATTAGTTTTTAGCCTCAGTCCTTTAATAAGGATTACACTTGGGAAATAAAGGCATAACATCAAAGCATGAAACATGGCATGTGGCCTGATGAATAGCTTAAGATACTAAACTACCGCCAGTCTTAGCATTAGCCTATCACTTGACTCAAGTATTTCTTTAAAGTCACTAAGTGGCAAGCATTGATGGGTTTGTGCGTGTTCAGATACTGCTATGGCGTTTGTGTTCATCAAAACGCAAAGTTTCATCCTGAAGTGTCCTGAGCAGAACAAAACCAGAAGCAGTGGGCTAGGAAAGCTGCAATGAATTCTGTGGTGCGCATACTAGAAGAAAATGCTTGTAAATTACACCTTTCTCTTTTCCTTTCTATCAGCTGCTCACACTAAAACGAATCATGTACTGAAGTAAATTTTGATTGTCATCTCGATTTAAGAATGGCTTGAGTGAAAAATCTGGATCAGAGTATTTACATCCGCTTCTAGGCAATGCATTCATTTCTAGTAAAGGCATAGACCTGCTAAGCTACTTTCAGAAATTATCCCAAAGTCAATTTGCTGGCAACATGCTTTTCCCTTCTTAACACCATATTTGATTCTGTTTCACAGGAAAACCTGAATCACTTAGGAGTTAGTATTTTCCCACATTCATTTCACACACCAGTTCAAAAACTGACCTACAACTCTCGAAGACAGTACAAAAGTTTGAAGAAGGCCTCTGTAACTAAAAATCAGAGAGGCACTGAGAAGGAAGAGTCCTCAATCAGGCAAGTCCTTCCAATTTTTCCCTTAAGTAAAAACTAATAATGTGCAACAGCAAGCCACTGAAGTGCCTTTGCTTTACTGAACATTCCACAGTTGCAAGATGATAAAATTGGAAAGTAATTTTTAAAATTTTCCATTCATTTCCAAAACTTCAGCTGCTACAAGTGGTATATGGTTTTAAAATTTTTAGAATAATGCACTGAAAGATATGGTATGAATACCATTAAGACAGACATCTATTTTGATTTCTCTTTATTCAGATTAATGGAGTTTAGTTAGATGCTGCCTTCCTTAAGGAAAAGGTGCACAGGCATTGGTAGCTGTTGGAAGTAAACAGCTGGGCACAGAAAGACACAGAAGACTGAATGATGCTATGCTTCCAAATGCTAAGTTTTCTAGAAAATCCTTCAAGTATGAAATGTGGCAGCCAACCATGACATTCCTAAGGAAGAGAATTCTACTAGTTTCTGTTCAATGTAAAAAACTAAAGTATGTCAATCTCTTACAGCAGTCAGCTGCAGACTAATGATCCTTAAAAAAGTGGAGGAAGATGTACCACTAAGTGCTGCACATTTGTTTTCCACTCTTCCATGATAAGTCCTATCTATATTTTCTTTCTTTGAAGATTTTCTTTACAATGAGAAGTTTAATAAATACCTTAAAAAATTAATCAGAGAGCTAGCAAAGCAGCAGCACGTAGATTAGCAGAATATATGCACAGTCACCATGCTAGAGTTCTGTTTTCTATGATGTTATCCATATTTGCAGCAAGGAAGCAAAGTTTCCACATGCAATATATATACTATTAATAAATATTTGTCACATTTTAGTAACATTATGGAAGGCTAATGGAAAAGTTGAACTCCTTGGAAAGCAGCAGTAAAAATAATAGCTTGTGCAAATCTCTTATGGCAATTCCATTAGGAGTCAGGACAGTCAGAAAACAAAGGTACCAAAACTTCCTTTCCCATTCCATTTGAACTGATTGCCCACAATAGAAACAAACATTTCTTGTGACATTAAGTTGTCATCAGCTTCTGTGATTCCCAGTTCACTCAGTCTTTTCTTGTGCATCTGGCTCTTCTTTGCAGAAGTAGCCTCGAGTTCATTTGCAATTTCATAATTGCCTTCAGTTTGTTCAGAAACCTCAGCTTGCTCATAAAACTCCAACTCATCAGTTACACATTCAGGTAGTTGTTCTTGCCTGAAGCCCTCTAAGCAGGCTGTCCCATCACCTGCCTGGGTAGGCTGTGTATGCCCTAAGTCAGGAAACAATAAGAATGTCATCAACAATCATGCAAAACAGCCAAATCATTTAAAACTCCAGGAATTAAATTTTCTTCAAGCTTAACATTTTCCACCTCATCCCACTCACTTTTTAGATAACTACTTAGTGACAGCCACATATTCCAAACACAGTGTAAGATGCTTAAGGAAAAGGTTTCTTCTTGAGAAGACTTTAAGTTGCCAAGTAATAGTGATATTAGAGACATTTACAGTGGGTTTACACATTGCACTTAGACAGTGACAGTTCTTCTTGAATAAGACATAACATGAGAAATACAGTTGTCACATTTTACTTAGTGCAGAGAAAAATATTCTGTGCTGGGAGTAGATCTCAGCTCTAATGCACAAAAGAAAAAATGAGCAGAGAATTATCATGAACCAGAAGAGCTGTAACAGAAGCCATTTCTGCTTTCTTGCTGGTCGCACTCTTGTTTCTGCATGGCCCAAAGGCCACCAGTCATACAGGCTCTGCTTAGTAGCACAGATCAGGTACGTAAGGACTTTACAATGGAAGTGCACACACACCAAGAAGCACAGGCATTCACAGTATTTCTCTGAAACAAGTTCATCCTTTAGGAAATTTCAGTGTTTTGATAGTTATGAAGATTTCAGCTAAATCAATCTAGACATTACTAGAAAATTTAAGACACTTGATAATGAATTATGCAATCCAAAAACCTGGGTATACTAGATTTACTTGTTTTAGGAAGTTCTTCCAGGAAGAGAAAAATACCTTTTGTTCTGCCTGCTGAAGGATCCTTTACATCAGAGGGCATTGTTGGTCTAACCAGGACTACACCATATCCTTCATTATTATGGATCATATTATTGACCATGGTTATCTTGGGGATGTCATAATGTTCATCTAAAAAGTTCTACAGCAAAGAAATGGAAATCCATCATGTTATGTCCAGCTAAAGGGATGCAAAATATTTCAGTTTCAGGTAGAATCAGTTCTACGTATTGGCTATAATTTTATTATTTGCCTATGCAAGTGACATTGCAAAAGACATTTTCTTTCTGACAGATAAGAAATAAAGCAAGTATACTGCTTTGGTGGACCAACCAAAGGCAAACAAGTACCATCATCATCATCATCTGTGACATATAAAGAGTTCTACCATAAGGCAACAAGGTTATAAGCCAATCTAAACACAAATTAATTGCATTAATTCTAGTAGCCATAAGCTCTTGAAAAACAAGAATATTCTGCCTTGAACTGACCTTTATAAGTATTCCCTCCTTGCAGTGGTGTATGCCGTTGTCTAACAGGGTGCACGTGCTACCTGGATATATTTCCACACCAGCACCCTACAAGATAAAATTGATGGCAGTTGACAAATAGTTTGGGCACATTCCCAGTTTAACTTGACAACTCCATTGCAGGTCTTTGTGTTCATCTACCAGTTTGTGCAATGCAAAATTGTGCTACCACTCCAGCTTCATGACTTTGTTAATCAACTCAAGCAGCAATACCCACGGTTGAGGCCCCACAGATAATATTATTGCCACCGGTCCTTATCCAAAGCTCTGGTAAAGAGTAACTGCAGTGTCTTGCATTACTTTCTTGTTCTTTAGTCATCCACCTCAACACTCAAAGCTCTATCATTCTTCAAAACATCCTAATCAGAGTTGAATTCTGCGTTTATCATCCTTTTGTAAAAATCAATGGACAAAGTGTCCAAAAAAGGCCTTTCATTTGCATAACAAATGCAAATTTAGTGAGAAAATTATTCATGGGCAGAGAAAACAGAAAATCATTTTAAAAGTATCATAGGACATGAATCAGTCCAGCCATGCAGCACAACTATTTCACAGATGTCCCCTGTTACTACATCATTGTCGTACCATCACACACCAATCAGCATGAGACATATCACTAGATACTATTGGAGGCTACAAGACCCTGGGACCAATCTCTTAAACCCAATAACATGTCGCTGTCCAAAATGAATGTGTAAAGGTTCTCTCAAGAGCAACAGAAGTCACCCCATTACTGACTGTATTATTCCCAAGCAGAGACCTTTATTTGAATTTAGGAAATAAGCCAGAGTTAAGAATTTGTTTGTACCTTGGCACCATACAGATCTGAGTTTTTCATTAATAGCTCAGCTGATGTTCGTATTGTTATGCCTGTAGTTTCACATTGTAACACACAATTCTCCAGGGTGGTTTTCCCATGATGGACATCTACATGCACAGAAAGCAAATATTGTTAAATAAATCAGTTATGCAAAGGCAAACCCCTCCTACAGACAGATGAGCTTGTAGCATTTTTGCAGCATGAAAAGGTTACTATTTTAATTTTATCCACTTCAGGTTAATTTTACCGGTTTGCTCACGCATGGTTTGAACTCATGCTATTTTTTTAGTATAAGCAGGAAGATCGCTGCAAGGGAGCACTAGTCAAAATTTTGTCTTAAGAGGTTTTTTGGCATTTTTTGAAAGTGAAAACAACTATTCTTTACATTCCTAAGAGACTTTTGAATTAATAAGATAAATACATGTATGCAGGTATTAATAAACATTTTAACATGTTTAAAACCAAATATATGTTGGGACAAAGTATTAATTAGCACCTTCTGCAAAGACAGAAGGCAATAGCCAATAAACTTACTGGATACAATTTAGGATTATTGGAGCCTCAGTCTGACTGTGCTGTCAGCAAAGTTCTATGTTACTTCTACAGCGTATGCCACTCCTCAGTGCAGAGCTGGCTGGGTTCAGCTACAGCTGAGTATTGTCATGGGGGTTCTTTTGTGGAAAGAGGAATTATTTCCTTTTCCAGGTAGCCTGACATAGGCTGTGCAGCAGTCAGGTTGCCTTAACAGCAGAAAAAATATCAAGTCAAATGATCTTATTCAAGTATAAGAATAAAACACAAGAGCCACAATAGCTGGAAAGTACAAAGAGTGAAGTTATTTTGATGTCCACATTATAATCAAGTTGAAAAAAAAAAAGCGGGGGGAAGCCTTGATATTTATACCTGTAGGGCTCCTCTCCAGAATATTTTGTTAAAACTAGTAAACTCTAACACTGGATCCCAGCTTTAATTCTAACAGTAAATTAAAAAAGATTCACAAAAAGGTCAAGATCCTTTTATACTTACTTAAAATCCCCTCCACAGCATCATGTTGCACTAACTTCAAATTGGAGATCCTTATATTGGCTCCTGTACAGTCAACAAAGTTGTCTCCTTTCCCTCGTTCTTCTATCACAATATCATCTGGTAGGCCATAGCCTTAAAGCAGAGGTGAAAGATGCAATTTTGATTAATAACTGGTAACAAGTAAGTGCTCAGTACATAACAGACATTTAAATTAAATATGGAGGTTTAAAACTTGAGGTCTAATATCTTGAATAGGATTTTACACCCAGTGGCCAGGCTACACCTTACATCCCCTCTGTACCAAGGTCCAGGCACTCAAAACCAAACTCAAAAGTTACCTTATTTGAATGACACCCAATAAAATGCAAAGTTATTTAGACAGTTGAACAAAAGGGTAAATGAGCTCACATTTGCCAAGGCCAAAGTTCTCACTCCCAAAAGTTACAACAGAGCAGGGAGATGCAGTAAAACCAAGGACACACAGGCACCTGCAGCCTACTTTCAAAGTACAGAAGTTCACTAGAGCAGGCAGAGGTTCCAAAGAGCATGGGGAAAAAGCAGTCACGACAACACAAGGAAGCAAGTGCGAGGGACTTGGTGTTGTTAGTAAGATTCATCCAACTTCCCTATTTAAATGAAACTTGGGTCAAAATTTAATGTTTCTATGTTACACGGGCTTCCAGATTAATTCAGATTAAAAAGAAACTTTCACAAACATATGCCAACATTGATTTACTAAGCCATCCACAGTTGTCAGCATTCAACCACTTACAGAGAAATTTATGAGCTTGTAAAGCTTTTATTGCTTGTCACTGACAAGAATCATGATAAGGAAAGCAATAATGCAATGTCTATTAAAGCAGCATGAGTCCTATCCTTCTCCAAAGGCACACACAAACTCAGATAAGAAGTGCCTGAGTAGGATGCTAGTTTTTAACCAAATACATAAATACTGTAATGTGCAAGTAGAAAGGTTAAAAAAAAAAACAAAACACACCCAACTTTGAACAAGAGTTGGCAGTTTTAAAGACAGCAGATTTAATGCAAAGTGATTGATACTTCAACACACTATACTATCTAGAAATCTTTTCCCACTGTTACTTATTTATGATCACCCCTGGGGAGGAGGTGGCATGGGGCAGTTTACTTCCAGTACGTAAAAAGAGAGCACCACGGGACAGCAAACAGCAGATCTAGGTTAACTTCACATGACTACAGAAAGAGGTTATTATCCAAGGCAAGAGTTTTAGGAATAATTGTCCTACAGACTACCTGCAGTTCTTCTAATCATACTTTTAGCTTGCTTGACACTTCACCTCTAAAGCAGCAGCTCATATAGTAAGGAGGCAGCCAGTGACAAGACAAGAATAGAGAAGGAAAGATGCACCTGCTGTCGAGTGGTGTTCAATACACAACGTGGTCACAGCTGTACACCCTGCCTATAAGCTAAGTGACTCGTGAACTAAAGGCAACTGTCATCCAGTAACACTGATCTCAGATATTACACAGGCTGATGCCACAGGTTCCCATTCAGCTTGAACAGCTACTGTACAAGCAGAAGGGAAGTTCTTAGGTGCCTTTGCTACATGTTTTTGTCAAGTGTTAAAAAGTTATCCTTACCATGATTTCCTGCAGCTGCTATTGCTTTAACCTTATTTAGTTCTTCTAAGTTTTTATTTATCCCTGACTTACTAATCCTCACACTTTCAACCTCAGTACTGACTTGCGCAGTGGCTGGAAAAAAATAAAAGCTCTACTAAGCAAAGTGACATTATATCTTTAATGAGTCACCTCTTCATCCCAAGAAAGCCACCAACACAGCCAGCTGCTCAGATTAGCGCCAGCAACATTTTTCTTGATGCTTTTACTTCAAACAGTTGTGGCTGCTACTAGTGCAATAAAACTTCTCTAACAGGAGTCCCTATAAGAAGATTAAATACCCCGACACATATTCATTATTCAGAGAGTGGATCATACTAAAGATACATATTTATATGCCTTGCTCCTTAAAATAGAGCAGCTCATCCTTTAATAGATGTGCTATTGCACCATTTATATTACTGTTTCCTCAAAGCTAGGAAAACAATTGTTATAAATACTCACACAGTTTTAAAACAATGTCATTCTTGCAGATAAATAAAGCACTTTGAGGTCCTTTATCCTGCAGGTGCATTGTCTATCAGCATGCATGTCTATATATATATATATGCATATATACACAAAAGAAGGGTGAGAAAGAAAGTGACACTCATAAAACAAGGGCAAGAAAAATAAAGTCCAGAACAGCAGGAAATTAAACTCAGCCTTCTTCCCATTAAGAAGTTTTGACAAGATGAAAATGCAGCTAAATAAATATCTGAACAGCTGCACAAGCCCCAGTGATATACAGACTATTACCTTGCAACAGCGTGCATGCCTAAAGCAGAGGAATCACAATGAGAAATCAAGAATTGCAAGGAAGAAATAGCAACAAATCCTAGATAAGGCCAAACTATTTCAAACACAAATATTTTGCAAGAAAAATGAAATTACATATGCTGTGTCCGTTCCTACAGAATAAATACATATGTTAAATCAACAGCTCCCTCCTCTACTCATGCACTTCACAACACAGATTCACACTGGTGCCCCCTACACACATCGCTGACATGCAGTAAGTGCCCATAAACTACGTTCTAACAGCACTTGGCTCTCTCCCTCTGTATTCACCGGTGCTACACTGGCAGTGTGTCTCAAGAGTCTGAAGCAGATTAAGACATGCAGAGAAGAACCAGGGCATCTCTCAAGTACTCTTAAGGTATTGGCTTTAAAAACTGAAGCCTCTCAGAATTACTTTTGTGCTTCCTAGATTTAAAACTAAATAAATAAATAAAAATGCTTCCATTTAATCCTATTATCTATATAATCAGAATAATTACATAGATAAAGAATAATTAGGAAGAAATTATGAATTTGCTATTAATCAGTAAAATTTGCAGTTTATTTGCAGAAGTAACTACGGGTAATGAAAAAGCTTACTCCATCCTGTATTCGATATGGCTTTAAAAGCAGAAATAGGAACACTTTGAAGAAAAAAGCAAGTGCTCCTGCCAAACTCCGCAAAAAGTAAATCCTTATGCAGAGCTAGTTTAAGACATTCACAGTTTATCTTTTTTTTTTTTTTTTTTTCTCTCTCCAGGACCTTTATGCCAGCAAACCTCTACCTTCTAGTTCAACTGAATCAGCAATGCAGAACACGCCATCTACAACATAATGACCAGGACAGATGATGACTGTATCTCCTTCATAACAGGCATTTACAGCTGCCAGTGGATCATTGTGAAACTGTAAAAGACAAACAATATAATCAGCTGCCGAAGAATGCTATAAAAATGGATACATTTATGTCCTTACAGCTTGCTTTTCAATTAAATGTTGCTGCTTTTGCTTAAAAGAAATCCTTTGTAATGGCACAAATAATACACAATTTCTACTTTGAATTCAAGAATCATAGCACTCACTGGACAAAAACAGCTTTAAAACATTCCTTTGATGTTTGTGTCATGTCCATTCCCCATCAGAAAACTGGGGCAGAGAGACAGATTGAAGAGCATATGCACCAGAAAGCAAACCTCAATATGGCCTTGGTTCCAGGCCAACACTTGCATTGTGCCTCAAGTGACTTGCCAAGAATTACTGAATAATTAGATGACAGAAGGTAAAGAAAATAAAAACCACAAACAACTCAGCATCTAGATTTGAGCTGGTCTGAACACGGACGTAACCCTATGCTCCTGTTGCAATTCACCCCAAAATAGAGTTCAGATATTACAGTGACAAATATGGGGTGCATATGGTCTTTTTCCTTGCCTAAAGAGGGCAGGCTGATATCCTTCACAAATATTACTGGGTGATTCTGTATTGAAAGATAACAAGTAGCATAGAAAAACTGCACATTTATTGCTTCCCAGCAAATTCCAGGGTAAGCATAGTAAGCATTTTTCAGTTGCCAAGTCAGAAAATCTAATTGATAGCCCCAGTTAACCCAGGACCTTCTCTGTGGCTCCATTTTGCCCATCTGTAATTCATAAACTTGATCAAAGTACAGCACGCAATTTCATTTGGGCCCAGGGAATCCAGACGGTTCTTAACTGCTGAAGTGGGAAGTCCTGTCTGAATTCACTAAAACTAAACATAACTGCTCGAAAATAAATGTATCTATCTCCTACACAGAACTAAAGCAACAGAATGACATTGCTTTCTTTGAACTCTAGATCATTATCAGTAACATCAAGAGATACAGGTATTTCAACATTAAATATAAGTATTATGCCTTACCATGTTGTAGAATTATTACAGAAGGTTTATCTCATTTCCTACACACAGGAAGGAAATTGCTTGTATAGAATATTCAGTAGACACAAATGAATGAAAAGAAATTATTTGTATCATCTAGTCTTACCACTTATTGTTTAAATTAGAATGCTCTTTTCAAAGTGACAAAAAAATAACACTGTGCAAATGTAGTATACATGATAAATTAACTTATTCTTCCACATTGTTTCTTAAGGAGAAAAATGTATTAGCAGACAGACAATGCCTGTTACTGTACCTGTATTTCTAGTTCTTCACCACAAGATTCAGGACAAAGTTTGTCCCTTATCAATGACTGCAGCAGACTTGCCATCATGGTTGAGGATACAACATGAGTGACCTTAGTACCCGTTGGTCTCTGTCCTTTAGCCTGGAGACCACTGGATTTTTGGTAACCAAACACATACCTAAAACAAGAGCAACAAAGCCATCAGTTCTTTCTTCAGTAAAAAACGTCCATGTCAAGTTTCCCATAGGGCCCTCCTCCTTGCACAAACCCATCAAGTACCTCAGCAGAGGATTCTCAATTAGTTTTAGCTTTTGTTTTAAGTGCTCTACTTTCTCATACAATTTTAGTCCTTCCACCATGGAGACATTTTCTACTTCGGAGTCCGAATCACTGCTTGATATGCTGTTCCTCACATTTAAAAATTTCCTGTAAAGCTCTTCACATTGAGACAACAGGTTCTGGTAATCAGCTACAAGCCCAGAAGGCACACGGTGTTCAAGGATGTCATAATGCCTGCAATTCAGAGCAAGGGGTCAGTATATTTCGCGTTTACAATTTTGAAAGCTCAAACACAAACCCAGAGAGAACCTGAGGAGTTCTGTATCACGACTTTAGTCAAAATTCTCTGCAGTGTGTATCAACACAGCTCAATGCTTTTGAAAGCAGCAAAACCAAAAGCATGAACAGACACAAACATTACTTTCTAAATAGTTGCCCAGCCACTTTGAAAGATTATACACAATTATCAGAAACTCACTCTAAAAGAGAGGCATAAACATTAAAAAAATTCTAAGAATTTAGAAGGTAATTAGAAATAAAAAACTAAGCAGTTACTAGAAAAACTGAGAAAATTATGTCTGAAATAGAAGAAAAATGCTATAATTTGAATTCTCTATTAGCACCAATCTAAACAACTACCTGAACAAAAGCACAGAATAAATAAGGCAGACATTATCAACACCAGATGAAGATGTGAAGGCACTGTATAGTAAATCTTGCGCCATCCCAAGAGTATCTTCTACAAATGAAACTGCAGGTTGGAAAATGCCAGCCCAAAGTTGCATTGCCAAAGTGAGAAAGATGAGAGCATCTGCCAGCTAGACAGTGCCAAGATGTCCAGGGCTAATCATGTAGGACCAATCATGGTCACTACAAAAAAGCTGGACAGCAATTAATGATACAAATACAATGAGATTTAATTATCTCACATAATTTTCCAAGGGAATTTGTTAAACACAGTTTAAATAGCTCTATTCAAGAGGCTACATGAAATTAGAGCAAAGATGTTCCCTCAACTTAAAGATTCTTCAAAGCATGCACTTAAAGCATGTTGCAAAGAGCAAGAAAATCTGTAGTCAAAGCAGTCAATATCTATACAGTTTCAACAGGGTGTATAGAAACACAAAGACCCTCACAAAATTTTAGCAATGGGGCTATCAGAGGCAACAGAGTAAGTCAACGCAGTGTGATTAACAGCAGAATAATTTATAGCAATATAGAAATATAAACTATTTTGCAGAAACTGAATGTTGTACACAATTTGGCCCTGAAATGCATGCTCTACATTTTAGAGCTGGTCACCATGAAAGCACACAAAACTAATTGTTTTTTCACGCTTTAGTTCAACAGTTCATACAGCTTTAGTTGCCTCAGAAGACTAGCACAAGCTAATGTGCAGTGTAAAGGTACTGTCTGTTCTCATTAAAACAGTGCACTCCAGAGACCTGAAAAGTGTAAAGCATCATGTTTCCATGCATTGAAGATTAATGTTATTTCTGAGCTGACACATCAGTGCCTAGATCACAACATAGGATAGCACCAATATCAGCATAGCTTGGGGGACAGACTTTGTATCAAGTATGGTATGGGGAAAATAAGAAAGGATAACTACATCTACTTTTCTACTTGAAGATACTGTTTAAGCCTTTTGGATTCTCGCTAAAATGGCTGTAAGGCCATGCACAGTGTTAAAATATAATAAAAACATTATCCAGTGGCACATCATTGCATTCTGGTTTCATTCCATGTAAAGTCTCCACAAGGGTCCAAAAACTCAACAACAGAAGAGCCATTTGCTGGTGCATACATGTATAAACCCTTTAGAAACATGTACAAGTTTCATATATAACACTTCCCATAACTTGTATGATCTCAGAAAAATACAGGTGTATCAGAGTCCTCAAATGTCACTTTGTGCCCTGTTTGAAAGAGAGGCCCAGAGCCACCTTTATAGTGTGGATAATGATAGTAATTTTCTTTGTAAAGCACTTGCTATATGCTATATTTGAGCACATGTAATGCTGTATTCTAAGCAGCTCTTCAGGGTAAGTTATAAATATTCACTGATGTAGTTCCCTAGTATCATAGCAGTATCAAACCTGGATCTGACTGACACAAACTTCCAGATACTTACAATGCTAAGTTATAATAAGTAAAAATTAAAAAATAACTCTTTTATGAAAGACATAATGAACACATACTATGTCAAATCTCCAAGGAAAGTCTACAGTAAAAATCACTTTTCAATTATTCATTCCAGGTATGTTTTATGGTGTGCTTGGGTTATTTAGCACCCACAAAAATATAACCAGCCTGTGTTCTTGTGCAATGCTTCAGTTCCGTATGACTGGACAGCATTAAAAACCCACGTTCAGAAAACCTAATGCTGACTAATCCCGCTAGGGAAAGAAACACGTACATTCCTTCTTCAGCATGACCAATTTACAAGTTTTTGTTTACATTCAGTTCCATTCTAGTTCTTATTCTATGCCCAGAGGTATCAGAGTATCCCATGTTAGCTTTAATTAGGATTACAATTCCTATGCCTGCTGTTTGCTATAGCTGGATTTGGAGCGCCATCTAATGGAAGGTCAAGGACTACAGGGGAAAACTGGGCTCAAAAATCACCTGGCAACCTCAGTTGCACCCTCTTCCCATACAAAATTTTGAGCATCAGAGAGTAATAGCTCCCAGGACAAATTCGCTTTGATTTACTAGTGAACAGGTTTCCTTGAAATCTATTTGTGTGTCACACAGTATGAAAGGCATCACACTTACAATCTCAGTCGAGGCTCAACGCATCGCACAAAGTAATCAAAATCATCCTCCTCCTCCTCGTCCCAGGTCCTCCAGATGTGCTGGTAGAAGAACCTTTTGAAGCAAAGCAAGCATTCAAAATTCATAACAGCCTGAGTCCCACTGCTTTTCATTAAGAGACACTGAACAGCTAAAAGCTGGATTTGAAAACAAGAGTTACACTCTCAAGATCCTGAGACTTTTGGGGTTTTTTTTGCTTTTCGCCAGACATCCTTCAGCTAAGTTTTCTTTTCCACAATGAGTTCATCATCTCTGTCATTCAAGCTTAGATCTGTACTACTGAACAATGCTCAACAGAATGACTCTCTCCTCTTTTCCTCCTGCACCTTCATAAACACAGCCCATTTTCTAGACAGGAAGTCCATTCCTCCCATTTTAGTGTTTTCATTCAGTCCTACTGCCTATTTGTAGATAGCTTTCAAACAGCATGTAGTATATGAAAGTGAGGGAGATGGAGAAGAGGCACAGAGATATAATAAAGAAAGAAAAATAGAAGTAAGATGCAAAGAGACATCTGAAGAAGAAAGAGCAAATTTAGGGGAGAAATGCAGAAAAAGGACAAACGAGATGAAGGAAAAAATCCACCAAAATGTTATAGAAGAGAAAGAAGCACTGCACTAGAGCCAGCAACATGATACAGCCCAAGAAAATCTGGGGTGGAGAAGTGAGGGAAAGCAACAGACTCCCCTCCTCTCCTTTTGAGACAGAAAGCAGACTAACAATAAGCTGCAGCTAAATGTACCTCATGTTTGTGTGATTACCTGTAGCTGCAGAGGACACCACAGATTTTCTTTGTGATCAGTATCCTCATAGTACCAGGCATCAGATTTACTTTGGAAAGCTTGGCTTGGGGAGCCACCAGCATGACAAGAACTCAAGGCACCACCCATTGGATACTACCAAAGCACAATTGCTCAAGACAAAAATTAAACCTTGAGCATTTTCTTACCTGACATGCTCTACAGCTAGTGCTGTCTGATCAAACTCTCCTGATTCATCATACACAACCCATAGCTCCTGCAGTGGTATCTGACGCTCCTTCAGCTCCAAAAGTTCCTGCATGCACTCCAGGGTAAAGGTGCTAACCCGTGACTCACACAGGAAAGGCTCACTGAGTTGCACAACCGCTTTCAGAGCTGAGTACTCCACATCAACAACCTGTTGGAACAAATAGTTCATAAGACTTCTCTAGGCAAAACCTTAGACACAGCTGAGGAAGTCTAACATAAGACTGTGCATAAGTCAGCAGGCCATACTGCAAGTGCCAGTTGACCCACATAAACAAATGCATGTTGCATAGTACAACAAAGGCAATCTGTTCAGCTGAAGTGACAACCCCAGAATTAAGCTTCTCAGAACCACACACACATAGTCTTTTCCTCATTCAAAACTTCACTCAAATCCCTCATAATACTCATACAAAACAAGTAAGTTGCTTACCTGTTTTGTTAAGAAACATGCAAAAGCAGCATCCTCAGATAAATCAACACCTTACAGTTCTCAGGGAATCTTCAGGGCTCATTTTTCAAAGTGCCCACAAGACACAAAGAATCCAAAGAGGTAGTCTGAGCCACTGAAAACCATTTTGTCACTAATCGGGCTGAAAAGCTGAGGGGGTACAAAGTTTTGCCCTCTGCAAACATGTAATGGAACATCTAAGGTTTGCACAACGACATACGAGTTTGACATTGGGAGACCTAGAACAGGAGTATCCCAAACCAGAAATCTTCAGTGGGCCTATGACAGGAGTATGCAATGTGGAAGAGCTATGGTTAGTACCAAGGTGGGTTAGAAGGAAGAATTTCTTCTGATAAAAAACCTGACAAATTATCAGAGCCTGATATTTGAAAAGACTATGTTACAACAGCCAGCTCTGGACCAAGTACTTAATCCCTTTTTGCCCACAGACTTCTACCTCATGGCTCACTTGCACTAACTTGGTGTTCCTCATTCCTATTTCAAGCAAGGAGCCCTTTGAAGACATTGCTTTTATTTAGGTACAGTCCTCCCACCAAATTACTCAGAATTTAGAGAGAGCGTCCCTGAAATTAGCATGCAAGATGTTTTTGCCACATAACCTCCACACAGGTAAAGTTACATAGGCTCTACATTGGCACCTTTGGTTGAAAAATCATTTTCCCAGTTCTAGAGAAACTCAAAGCCAAGTGACTGTGCAGTGCCCTAGCATGTAGAAAGCGTAAGTAAATGTTGTATAAACTTTTGCTACAGCACTGATGAACCAATCTCACAAACACAATAATCATGCACTTTGCACCCTGCTAACAATTCAAAGTCCAAAAGACCATAGATGACAGGCTGATAGTATCGACAGAACAGAACTAAATCTCTCTTATTTTCAAGATATCAACACCACTTTATGGGTGTCTCAGAGAAAATGAAATTCACCTGCCTCACTGACAATGCTGGAAGTCAACAGCAGAATTTTTAAATGGTAGATGGGCAAATACCAAGGTTGAAAAATGAAATAAAGCCAAAAATAGACAGTCTACTTGATGCATGGCTTTCCAAAGTTGTAATATGTGCTGTAGCCTTAAAGAGCTGGTTCTGAGTAGTTGTGCCTCACTGCAATGGCGGCCTTTCATGTAAGTATCACATCACAGACTCTAGCTCCATGGTTCTGGGTGGAGGAAGCACACCAGCACACAAGACACACAGTGTTTTGGAACAAGGCTTCCTTTGAAAGAAATTCCTATTGCTCTAGCCATCACTAACAATTAGATATGAAAATGTTACTATCTTTACCAGCTCACAAACTTCATAAATGACCTGTTACAGAGGTAAATTATGGTAATTGGAGACAAACGCCTGAAGAACTGCATTCCATTTACCTCGACAAGGACCTCAAACACATTAGTGCGCCAGACTGCCTGCCATCCAGATGGTTCAAGGACCTTCTCCAGGTACTCAGCTGTGAATTCTTTCACCTCAGAAGCTTTGCAGTCAGCTAAAAAGAAATTGAAGACAGTAAATTTATGCAAGAAATGAAAGAAAAGGCCTCCAGATCATTAGAAAATGAGAGTTACCACAGTTGAAGTGTTCCTCTACCACACCTAAAGTTGGACTTCATTCTCTTTTGCTCATAACTGCCAGCATTTCTGCTGTCTCTCTCAGTACTTAGAGATCTGGAGAGTCATCTATTTTGTGCTTTCGGGAAGAAGAGATCCAGTATTCAACCTTCCAGGTACTGAAAGTTTCAGTGCCAGCAGTATTAAACAGCTAACCTGTGTCTTACCTTAAACAGTCTTACCAGACACAAAAAAAGTTCTACAAAGAACAGTTAAAACAAGGCACAAAATCCCACCTTTTCCTTTCAATCATTCAGATTCCATTTACTTATATTAAAATCATTGCCTCCTGGTCCACCAGATAGAGCAGCTGAGGTTACAGCGTAAGTGATGGCAGTACACTACATCTTTTCTAGTCACTGTTACTAAAAGCATCTCACAGTTTAACATGGAATTGACTCCACTTAAACTGGACCATTTAAGGAGTCACTACAAGAAATGTGACTACGTATTATTTTTCTACTAAGAAATTACTTACCCAAGATGTAATCCTGGTAAGCTTTAAATCGCTCATAAAACAAAAGGTGATCAGTGTGAAAAATATCTGGAAAAAGCACATTCCCATCTGGCACAGTCCTTCCTAAAGCTGTCCCTGGTTTGTCACGACTTCCATAATCACTACAGGGATCATCTTCCTGGAGCGGATCTGGGGAGAGGAATGGGAGCAAAGCAAACCCCACAAACTGTCAGTTCAATGCAATCATCACTCACTGCTCTACTATCAAAGAATTCCTGTTCAGCCCAAGATCTATCATGAACCTGCTTTCTACAGTAGATCTTAAATTATCCTTGGTGAAGAGACTAACTTGGTTACTTGCTCTCTTCTTCAGAATATTTGCCCTGTCTCAAAAGAGGATCTCCCTCGTTATTGCCACCTGCCCTTAGCTGCAGTTACATGCCAACTTACTTTGTTCTATGTGTAAGATCTGAAATCCTTTAGGTAATTACCCATTCCCGTACATATTATGTCTAGATGATGCAGACAGCACACTAACAAGGCGTGATATCAAGCAATAATCCAAATGATTTTCGAACATGTATAAAATCAGCTGATCTCTCACACAACTGATCCAAAATAACTCATAGAATTACTCTGAGCAGAGCAAAATATGACGTATGATAAAACTGCAGATACTCGTCTCAGCTAAAGATGCATTTTCACAGTTACTCTTTCCTTTTCTTATGTCTTTTCCTGTTCTTCAGTACAAAAAAAATTATTCTTGTATTCTAATAAACTAACAAATAACAGAGTATCCACATCTGAAGTCTCCATGGAAATTCCAAGCAACATATTTAGACAGAAGGGACATAGCGTTGTCATTTCTAGCCTGCTTAAATGGACATTGGCTGAATCTTTACTTTGAAGGGCTCGATACGACGATAACACCCCTTTGAAAGTCTTAAAGTGTCTCCACTTGTGTTCTCATTACGAACTCAGTCACTGTTGCTCTTACAGTATCTCTCAGGCCTGATCATCCATAAGTTCAGAAAATATTAGATATAACTGCAGTAAACCAAGGGTAAGCAATGACACTGAATAGATTCCAAAAGCACCGATATTCCAACATTGTGCTACTAAGGCAGAGGGCAGGGGAGTCACTTCCAGGAAAGCATTTTTCCTGTCAGCATTTCAAACACATACATGTTCCTGAATGCTGCTTTAGATGCCTGAGGCATGCACCTGAGATGCACACCGTAAGATCATAATCAAAAGGGAAAAAAATATTTTACCATGTTTATTTCCAAAGACATCCATACATCCTCTCGCGGGGCACCATTTCTAGCCCTGTCCGCACTCCACGCACCAGCAGCCTTACGAACCGAGGAGCTGGGGACAGCCCCGGGCACTGCAGCCTCCCTGCCGGCACCTGCACGGGGGCTGACTGGATACAAGAAACGTTTTCCCCGTAAGGGCGGCCAAGCAACGGGACAGGTCGACCGGGGAGGTCGTGCAATTTCTACCCGCGGAGGTATTCAAGCCCCAGCCGGAGCAGCTCTGGGCAACCCGGTCCGAACTGACAGCCTCTCGCCCGTCTGCCGCAGCCTCCAGCGTCGGCTTCCGCAGCCGCAGAGCCGCCCCGGGCAAACCGCGCGTCCCTGCCTGCACTACCCGCAGGTGGGGCGGACGGTGCCAGGCGGCCCTCCCGCGGCTCGCCTCTCCCTTCCCGAGCCGGGACGGCCGCAGCCCCACGGGCGGCTCCTGCCCCACGCTGGCCCCTCAGCACCTCCCCGGGAAGCGGGGGCGGCGGCACCGGGGCGCGCCCGGCCGTAGGTGGTCCCGCACTTTTCCCCCGCGGGGCGGCCGCCCGGGACAGGGAGCCCCCACCTGGCTTCGCCTCCTCGGCGCGCTCCTGCGGTCCAGCGCTGCTCCCGGCCGGCAGCAGGGCCTGGCCGCGGTCCTGCGGCCCTGCCGTGCCCGCGCTCTCCTGCAGCTCCGGCCCCGGTTCAGCCATGCTACCGCCCGCCCCGCGCGGCTCCGCCCGCTGAAATTTCAAACTTTCCCGGCAGCTAACCCTCTGCAACGTCACCGGCAGCGACCGCCTTCATTGGCTAGCAGCAGCCGCTGGCGAGTCCGGCCGCAACGGGAGGGCGCGCAGCGCCGGGGCCGTTAGCCGGGCCGGGGCCCTTGCGCGCCGCCTCTGGGCGGGCTGATGCCACAGTGCCCGCGGGCGCGTCCCCGCGGGTCGGGCGTCTCGTGGGACTCCGGCGCTGCCCTGCCGGGTGTTTCCGTTACCCGGGCAGCGCCCGGCGGTGGGGATGACTGTGATCGGTGCTCTCCCGTTTCCCGGAAGGCTGGCCGGGCTCCCTCTAGAGCAGAGTGGCAGCCGGAACGCTCGGAAACGGAGAAGAATGCCTGAAACCTTCCATCTGTCGGTCGTAGCCAAACCGACGCATTGGCTCTGTTCTTACTAGAGAAAACACCGAGGTGCCGGTGAGGATGGGCAGCGCCTCCTCCAAGCAGAGGTCTGCTTCCAGTGATGCCACTGGAAGACATGCTTTGCTTTCGGCTCTGACCAGTTGCTGCACAAAAGGCACCTGATCAGAATTTAAAGCACGGGTTTTTTCCCTCTGAATTTCTCAGTGCTTGCGACGTTGTGTCTCATCCATCTTAGCATTAGCATCTCTCATTTCTGTCTTGACATCTCTTCACATCGGTCTCATGGCCCAGCTTTTCTCTTCAATCTACTGTTTATATTTTGAGCTCTGTTACCACAAGTGCCAGTAAAGATTACAGTCAAAATTATGTAAGTAAGGTTGAGCTAAGCACTTGGAAGACATTAATATTTAACTGAATAGATATTTAGCAAAGATGAGGTGACTGCAGGTCATTACAGGATGCGGGGACAGCCAGGAACTAAAGAAAAAAAAAATTCAAGATGCTCTAGAAAGAATATGCAGCTCTCTGTGCAACGCAGTTCCAAAGAAAAGGAGCATCAGTGTCCTGTGACAGACAGCAACCCGGCAGATTTGGGCTAGTACACTTCTGCTCATATAACACACCTCTGCCAGTGCTAAAGCCAGGTATAGTACATAGAATTGGCACTGCAGGCCAGGCTTTAGAGAGCAGCTCCTGGCAATTCAACCATTTAGATCGATACCACACAAAAACTATTTTTGACCTGTATTAGCACCACAGGTTGTTGATGTTATCAACACCTTTAGCAAGTGTAACAGTACACAGTAGAAATTTTAAATCGGAAAACATTCATTTCTCCTCTAAACAATGGCCATTTTTAAATGGGTTTTGAAACAATCGCTTCAAAACAGAGATGGCCACAAGGGGGCTGCCTCAGATTTCTAACAACACGATTAAAGAGCCACCACGTTCATGTTTACTTTCCAAACATCAGTTGCTTTTGCAGCAGCAGCTCGATGCCTACAGCAGTTTACGCATTCCAGGTAAACCAAGAGCCCTATCCATCTCCACATTACACGAGTCTGAGTTGCCGTAGGTCCACTGAGATCAACCCTTGCCCATCACAACTCCAGAAGAAAAAAAGAGTATCTTAGGGCTCAAGTCTTTTCTGCAGTATGCTCTCAGAATTTAACAATTATACTGGACATGCATGTTTAACCATACTCATGTAGTTTTCATTTATCATAATTTGTTACAAAAGTACACTAAAACATCTAAATCTCACTCAAAAGCTTTTTGGCTTTTTTTTTTTTTTTTTATGGTCAGCCTTCTTCAAAGCAGACTGTGTTTGTAAATGAAGTATCTGCAAATTACTAAGTTTTAAGTAATTAAGAATTGGGATTTTGTTCCTACTAAACCTGCAATACCATTGAACATCCCTCATATTTAAAGAGTAAAGTGACACAGTTACTCACATAAATTCTTTGCTATAAATCCAGAGTTGAGATTCTGCAGTACGCAACACACATTTGTTAGATTCACACAGAAGTATGTCTCTGAGATGAAGGAAACTTCACTGAATGAATAAGGGTTTTGAATCCATCCTTGACAACACAGACTAGCAAAATCATATTCAGTACACTGAGTCAGGAGGAGTGGAGTGATGGTCAAAAAGAGGGAAAAAAAAAGAGTAAGGAATAGTCTAACAGAGAGGAAAGATAATTGAGGAACAGCAATAAGAACTTTCATAATTGGAGTGGGAAGGAAGAAAATATTTGGAAAGTAAAGTACTGGAAAAGGGATATTCCACCAAGATGAAGAAGGTCATGTTTTGGCACTTAGGTCTAAGTTACCCTGGTGGGAGGTTCCCTGTCTTGTACTTTTTTCAACATCTAGAATGAAAAGAGACTATCAGCATGAAAGGACAGAAATAACAAGCACAACAGGAGAAACAAATTGAGAAAGGCCAAATAAAAGGGAGGAAAAGCAGAATGCCCAAGATAGCCTGGAAGATACATGAGAAGCCAGAGTGAGTCTCAGAAAAAGATCAGGAAATGTTTTTGTGACTACAGGAGCATGTGAACAAGCTTTTTTCCTGAACAAAGGAGCTAAATAAAGGATTCAATAAAAAGCATGAGGTGGATAGAAAAGGAAAGAAAAGGGGTAGCAAGTGAAGAACAAGCAAAAAACCTCATTCCATTATATAGTTTAGATACCTGCTGTCAAATCTCCACTGTTACATATTTATGTACATATAAGTTTATGCATAGAGTAACTATATAACTGTAAACTTATGGGTATGTAGGTTCCCCTGTTATTTGTTTAGATTTTTTTTTCTCTAAATAGATACAGTGAATTCAGGGACTCATCAGGGCTCACAATGGGGAGGTCAGTTCTTTCACACCCAGGTGAAACACTGCACAACATTGCGAACAGGACAATCCATTTATCCCTATTCAGTTTTCAGCATAGCTGGGGGCAGAATGTGTTCTACTATATAAGACACTTCCACAATGACCAGTTAATTATCCACAATTCTTGCAACAGAGCTGTTTTACTTCAAAGAAACACAGCGACTGCTGCTGCAGGCAACTAAGTCATGGACAGATCAAGCTCCATTGTGTTCAAAAAACTCCACCCCATTTGGTTTCTTTCCCTATGTATTGGAGATAGAAACACAGTCCTCTTACTTTTGGAAGCCTTCCACTTTCCAGCTTGAATGTGCATGTGCAATGCAGACCATCAGTTATTTTCTTGAGCTTAAACAGTTCTTTTTCCCCTCTACAAAGTTTATCCATCCAATTTATTCTTGAGCATGAATTAGCACTTTCCTGAGCCTCTTTTGGTAAGTCACAGTCACTCTCTCCTTTTGCACAGCAGGCTCTCCATTCCCCTCTTCTCACTAGTTGCCATTCTTTGCTCTGTTCTCCAAGCCTACTTGTTTCTTGAGTAAGAGTGACCAGGTCTATGTGAAGTCCAGAGGACTGGCAAGACTTTACATCGAACATTAATGCTCCTGAGTTTGAAAAGAGGAAGAGAAACTGGTTCCCCTCACACTCTCTACTCAACTTTTGAACTGAAATCTCAAATCTACTTTTGAATGAAATCTCATTGCTATTGTTCCCGTCAATGAGATATGTGCACTTCAGTCACCTAGATGCTTCTAAAACCTCTAGCCTTATCTTAAGCCCCAAATGTATTTGTTCAGTTGCATTTCCCTTGAAATATTAAAACAGTGAAGAGTGCTAGTATGCAGAACTCTGACTTTTGAAATCTGACATAGACCTTCACTTAAAAAACACAATATGACAAATACAGTTTGTAAATCACAGAAGACCATTAATTGCTTTACAGAATTTAGTGCAAGTGCAGCTGCATAAACCTAAGGAAATGCAGAGAGGAATTAGTGTCTTAGTACCAAAAGATAAATTAATTTTGTTTTGGTATTTCACTAGTTTTAACTGAAGGAACACAATGGTAAAACAGATCCCACATGTGGGATTTGGCCAGTCTGGGTGTCCTGACAACACACACATCACAAGCAGTCAAATTACAGTAGCTCCAATGCAGGTGCCACGCAGGCATCAATAAGACTGTGTTGGCTCAGAGCCTGGTGGTAACCCACACCCCTGGTTAAGAGAAGCAGCAAGCCAGAAGGGCTACTGAAGCTGGCATACGCAAGTCAGCCTACAAGCCCTTGTGGAGCAGGACTGACATGCAATGGAAAACCATTGCTGTGTAAAATAATGCTGAGCTGTTGCTTCCATTCTCCACAGTGCAAGTCTGATGGCTGTCCATTAAAGATGACAGCATGCAGTTCACGGGGTCAGAATAGTCCTTCCTTTTATATGTAGGCTTATGAAGAAAAAACACTCATCTACAGAAATATGCGTAGGATAACAAACTTACTTGATTACTCTGGACCAGAACTTCATTACGTGCACTGATTTCACTGGAGCGATGTCTGTTCATGCCAACTGAAAATTTGATTCCAAAATTAAAAACCTGAAGAAAAAAAAATGAATGTTTTACCCAGTGTTCCTATTTAAAAAAAAAAAAAAAATCTAAATTCTAATTCACTGCTGGAAGATAAACCTCTTGATATTAGTTCTCTTTTATGGACCTACGTATATCTCACTTGAGAGTACAGGCTATTTCTGCTTTAAGATGTCTTAAAATAATATCTTCTTTGTCATGTCTCATTACAAGGCAACCTTGACATACAAATAGAGTCAAAAGATGAAATTATTTTATTACATGTAATGAAAAAATTGGTGTTAATATAAGGCTTGCAAATTGGAAAATGTCTATCAAATGTGTGGAATAAGCAGTTAAGACAAGCCAGCAGAGATGCAATAGTGACGGGAAAGAAACAATAAATATGTATTAAAAAAAAAAATCTAAAAAGAGTGCTACATAAGACAGTAAATAATTCTGTGTACTTTTCCTCATCTTGACACAAATTTGCTTTGTTGCCATGGCAATCACTTTAGTCTCTCTAGGCCTCCATTTGCCCAGTATAAAATGCATATAATGAAACATATGCAGTAAAAAAATATTAATTCATTTGCAAATCACTTTTATGTCTGGGGGTGAATGATGTCACATAACTATAGATTGCTGTTAATTAGTTGGATTATTAGCTATAGCTGTTCTTTGACAAGTAATCAATTTTTAGACTTCCTTTTATAGCTGTATAAACTTAAACTTTTGTAAACCTAAATAAATTGAATCTAACCAGAAAAGCAACTAAACTTTTGAAAACCTGTATAGCTTCATTCCCTCAGAAAGTCAAATCTAGTTATTTTTATAAACTGTTTTAGAGCTTCACATATGAGTTCTCTCCTCATCCAAATGTATACATTTATCAAAGATGGAGCCATATCCCTGAGATCAATATATCTGAATTCCAGAAGTCAGAAAAATTAGAGCTGGAAATCACCTGTTTGCATCACTGCTGCTCTCTTTATTAACAGAGGATGCTTTCTCTAGTGTTTTCTGTAGTGTGACTTGAGTAGTTTTCAGAATCTTCTCAATATTACCTTCTTCAGGAAGGTACTGAGTGGCCTTAGAATTAGTCTAACAGCCACTTTATGTTTTAAAATTCCAATAACAGCATTGCTGATTTGGATTTTCCTGTTTATAGACCCTGCTTTTCTTGCAATTCACCTCAACAGCTTCCAAGATTCTTACTACTTTGCCTGCTGAGTGTTGAATTTCTCTTAACCACAAACATGCCTGATACTGCTAACTCCTTAATTTTCAGAAATGCAAGTTTCAGCTAATTGACCTTGCAAACTGAACCTTTGCTACTGTTATCAAGGAGTTGGTAAAACAGATTTTAGCATTTTTGCTCATTAAAGAGGATACTGCAGTTCTATTTTCACACACCCCTCCACATGTTTTCAAGTTCCACTAAAGAGCAGGCAAGGTGCTTCAGCAGGAGTAGAATTCGGTCCAGCTGAGCACTGATCTAATTTAGGTGGGGTTTTGTTTGGGGTTTTGTTTGTTTGATTGATTATTTCACGTATATTGAGATGTATCTGCCTCTCAGCCATGCTTTCATCTCAGGGAATGTTCGATCTAGGTATTGACTTACAAAAGGAATCTACATAATGATGGAAAATTCAATTCTATGCATATTATTTGACTAAGACCCGTCTAAAACAAAAGTGCTATTGATCATGCTCCCTCAGTATTGGTTATGTCCCTTCTCCACATACTCAGCTGTGGAGGAAGGTCTGTAAAGAGCAAGAAGCAGTCCTTTCAAAGTTGTCAAGCAGACATTTCAAAGTTGTCAAGACCCCCACAAGAACAGACCAAGAATTACACAAGGTGTTCCTCAGCTGACTGCAGAGATACCACCGGAAGACAGCCAATAACAAAATGTTTTCTCTCTTTGGAGACAAACAATAGGCAGGCAGATTTTGCAACAGATGTTAAAATTCAAATTGAGTGGGAATAAATAGAGACTTTGGGCAAAAGTGGAAATTGTAAACAGGCTTCAGCTGTATGACTAACACTGTGAGATTTATTTATCAGACATTGTTTAACAGAGTAAGTGCTGTATTTTGCCGTATTACTGTCAAAATTTCGTTGGCATTGGTAAGAATAGGCATCATTGCCATCACTGGCCCCTTAACTTTCCGCCTCTGTAGAGCTGCTGACCACATCTTTGAAAGAATAGCAAAAATGCAGTGAATAAAGATAAAGATGAAATAATGACTACTGCAGATGCAGAACACAACAAATCATTAGGCATAATTATGCCAGGAAGAAGGCATGCTTGAAAAGAATGAAAATCGCTTGCACTAGTGATTTTGCATGATCATTGCACCTCTTCATTCACTGTAAACAAAATAAAATTAAATTTACTAATGATGCAAAAGAATGCAGCTGGTGGTGATGGGATATGTTGTTTTGATCAACACTTCCTTCCGTTTCAGTTAAAATTTTGAACATGGCTGTTTAAAAGTGATTCTCCTATAATTTTGTGATAGTTCAAGTACTTTAGGTTCTTTTTTTCCAAAGGACAGCTGTGTCGTTACCATCTTGACAACTAATGTGCAGTAATGAAGGCTCTCGGGTCTTAAAAATTAGCTAGTGAAGTGTGTCAGAAAAGAGATCAATTAGCATGAAGTGATTTCTGACAAACACTTGTCAGTGGGCTTATGATTGGTCTTAACAGATGGTAGTTTGGAAGGTTGGAACCATCTGAAGTGTGCTACTTCCACTGATCATCAGAATAGTGATAGGCAGCCAGTTCATTCTGGGCATTATAAGCCAGAGCAAAGTATGCACAGGCACACTGGACTTTGCTAGTTGCTTTTCTGTTGTTGACTTGGTTTTCTGTGCTCTGCAATCTGCTTAGCAGTTAGTGTGTAATCACAATAATTTTACTACACACTACATAAATGTGTATATGTGATAATGATGCGACATGTAACTACATATATACTCAAATGATAAAGTCAACTCTTCTTCTAATGGAATTCCTAAAATATTTTGGAATTCTAAAAATATGTTGAAGATCTTTCAGGAAAAAATGTTTCAGACAAAATACAGGTTTCTGCTCAGTACAGCATATACTGGAGTACATTATAAGGTCTGTGGTTTATAAAACAATAGCATGTGACCCAGTGATCCATAACAACCGCAATCTATTAATCTAAATAAAAATTATATGAATCTTACTTTTTATAAGTAGAATGGCATGTAAGTTTGTATTCATAGGTGAACACATTTCTAGATGCCAAAAAAATTTTATTAACAAATGACTAGGATGAAAGTAATTGTTCTGTGTGGTTACCATAGTTTGTTGTGGCGGGGGCTTCTTTTTACTGTCTTTCTTTTTTTCTTTTTTTAGGTAAATAGAATACAATATGGAGCTTCTGGGAGACAAAAACCGTTCATAAATTTCATCAAATTTAATTAACAGAACAGCTTGTATCAAAAAAGGAGCTTTTTTCCCAAAATACAAAATCATATTTTGCTTATTTAGTAAAATGTTTTAATTAAAATATGACAATGAAAAGATGCATTTTGACCTGTATATACTATCTTTAAATTATAACCATTATTTATTACTTTGGGTAAGTAGTCTAAAATAAAATATTATTTTTCTTTTGAATAAACTTTTTAGTTTTATCCAAACGAATTTCCCTTCTGGTGGCCCTTTAAGTAGCTGGAGAGCTTACCCTTCAAAAAAACCAGGGCCTTATTTATTTAAAAAAATAAAAATTATACATTTAAAAGTATTTGAAGCCACTGTATTCCTTTCCTTTGAACACATCACCACTCTGTAATAGTGTCTATAATGTAGAACAGATTTTCACTGAAATGGAAAACACACCTTGTCCAGCTACCGAAAAAAAAAAAAAATTCAAGTTCTTGATGTTTGTATGTCTTTTTTTAGATATGCCTTTTTTAGATATACCTTTTTTGTTTGTAGCAAAGCAGAACACTATGTGCCAATGAGAATCCGTTGCTATGTCTGTACAGTCAGGCTTCTTCACGCAATAACTAAAGATTGTCCTTAAATTAAGACTACAACTAATGAACTGTCCCCCTTATTAGCTTTCCTCCTAGCTTTCCAACACAGGAAAAACACATAGAAAATACCCACCATTGCAAGCAGACATGTATAAGTAAAAATCCTCAATGTGAAAAATAGTCTTAACTATTTCAAAAATGTGCAAAGTCAGTAATTTTGCAAGTTCCCCTCACACACAACGTTATGTCGGTAACACTGTACTGGACAGCAGGATCTCCCCAGGCTCAATCCACTTCACAGCTTTACCTGCCGCATACAGCCACTGTCACTATGCAACAATGCTTATAGAAAATGCACAAGCGCCTCAAAACCACAGCAGATCAATCCTTACCACACTCTTGTGGGGCCTAGAAAATCTTTTTGGCACAGAGGATCCCATTTCCCAGACCATCAAATGCTCGTGCTCCACCGTCTCTATTAAAAGGGGCTCTGCTCAGGTAACCCCTGAGCAGCATTACAAGAAAACCAAGTAATTTAAAATACAGCATTAAAAGTTTACTTTTCCAGTTCCATGTACTTTATGACCTCATTTGCAACTCAAAAGAAAACAGACGGAGACAGCTTCTAAGCTTCTGAATTCCTCAAAACTGGGGTGATGTGTGAATTGAGTACTTAGGATTATACACAAGGAGAATGGACACCAAAATGGCGGATTAAATGCCCTGGTAACAAACACAATGTATGTTGATGGAAAGAAAACTGAGACGCTCAGATGCATCAGTGCTTTTTGAATGAAATGTAGCCACTCAGCAAACCAGCCTCAAAGAGCAGCATGTCTCCAAACAGAACATGTGTGCAAGGAACAGGACAGAAGACAACAGGCAAGTTAACGTGTTCTTGCATACACCAAGAGGTCACTGAAATATTTGTGGCTTGCTAACTGCATTTTTAAAAAAATGAGAGGGAAACAGAAGAGATACTTCCAGTGTGTGACCAAAGTGAATTAAGGTCTGGAAAGACTTTGTAGCAAAAGATTCTGAAATTGAGCCTGTTAATTCAAGCATTAAATTGTTTTTAAATGTTAAATTTAATGGCTATTTCACATACAGAATACTGCACATTGTTCTATGAGGAGCTGGTCCCCTTTTCTGAGAGAAGACAGATAACTGTGATGAAAAATGTATTATGAAAGAATTTACAGCCAGCTCCTGAGCTACAGAATGTGACATTACTATTCTAATAGGAAGAGTTATCATTCAGGTTGTTTGGCTTTGTCTTTCTTTTTCTATTATTATTGCACTTCCATTTAGAAACAGAGACTGATCACTAGGAAGAATTTGTTCTCCCACTTCATTTCACTAGCATAAAACATAATTGCTAGCCTTTAACATCAGCTGCTTTTGCATATTCCTGCAGAAAATACTGCGTTTGGTTTTTCTCCACTGAGAAGACAGATACAGAGGATGCACAGGGTCACATCAATCTAATTCTCCAGCTGGTGACCAGTGTCCTCAATGTACCAGGTAGCACGTGCCAGCTGTGCTACAGCACCCGAGTCATGTCAGAGCAGCTTACCAGCACAAAAGGAACATTAATAAACAATGGCAACATGGCAGATTTGATGATGGTGAAAGGGCTGCTGACAGCAATATGAAGTCCAGCTGGAGGCAGTCACAAGTGGTGTACCCCAGGGCTCAATAGTGGGGCTAACACTGTTTAACTTCTTCATTAAAGAACTGGGTGATGGGACAGAGTGCACCCCCAGCAAGTCTGCAGGTGATACAAAACCAGAGGAAGTAGCTGATAAATGGAAATGCCCATCTCATTATATACTTTAAACAAAAATTCTCTTGCTGATGCAAGGGCAACTCCATTTAAACTAATACCAATATAAGAAAAAAATACTTGCATTGTTAAAGTTCTATGAAAAGACAAATAATAATTATTATTATTAGATAGCTAACACTCTTAATTATTATATTTTAGCTCTTTTTCTTTTACTACTTCCTTTCAGTCCCCCCTCCTCTGATATCAGTGTTCTTTGAATAGGATAGATGTCATGCTATTTGAAATAAAGGGCAACTTAAAAGCAAAGATTTTTCCTTAGATACAAAGCTCAACTCCATACATGGTAGGACAGTGGTCCCATCTGTTGTTGGAACAAAGCTTTGGGGAAGCAAACAATAAAAATCCAATTAAAGCTGCATTAAAACACATGCAGTAGAGGGGTGGCCTAATTCCCACAGCTCCCAGGCAGTACTGCCCTAGTGTACTCAGCACCTGTTCAAAGAGCTGATGTCACAGGGAAGCGTGGGTGTGCTCAGCTGGGTGGGAAGTGGCTGGCAGCACGGTGGTCTCAGCAGATGAAAAAAATTTCTTTGTATTCATGATGATGCTGATGAATAAAGGCTGACTGGCTAACAGCATGCCCATCTCCTATCTCACCTTTAATATACTAAATATGCAGCTTCCTGCTAGACAGATAAAACTCCAGCACTCCCAATCTTGTCTATAAAAAGCATCTTTTATTGACTTTCCTCTATTGGTGTCAACCATTGTGCAACACTCAAACTGCACCACTAGCATGTGCTTGTCACTGATGTTTTTATTCCCATATTATCTAACTCCATTCAAAGTAATACAGAAGTTCATGTGTTGTCAGTATGTTGGTCGCCAGCACCACGGTGCCCTGCACGGCACACTATCTCCTGTTTTCCTGCTGAAGTCTGGAGCAGTGAACCTCTTTCAGCAGGCACTGAATTACAACAGATGACCTGAAAAGCCTTTACAGTTATATCATCAATATACTTCTAATAAACGTGCCCAGTGAGAGATCACACTTTTGACAAGACTGCAGACAGACTCCTCTCAAAGATTTCTAAGAAATGGCACAGTCCTAATTCCCCATAGGTGGCTTCATAAAAAGATGGTGGTGTCCAGGGCTTAACATGGGTACGTAGCCAGATCTTTCACCTCTGAGAAGATAAGGCAGGGAGAAACAATGCTTTTGTTCAGAGCTCTGTTACTGAGAATAGGAAGAAGTTTTCTCTAACTGTATTAAACAAACCTGGTCCAAAATGGAGTATCTAGTACTTACATCAATTTGCTTGCTTTATGCCTCATCCATCCTTATCTTTAGCTATTTCCTTGAATCTATCAAACATTATTCTGTATGGAAGTCTGCATAATAACAACATACAGCTAGGCTTTTCAAAATATATAGTAGGACAAAATGAAATGTCCCAAATATGCCACTGGTAAGACTGAAACAAGATACTGTACTCACCACTTGCCAATTAGCCTCGTAAAAACAACTTGTCACAACCCATTGCCAGATTTGATATATACTAGAGAATGAGAAAAAACCAGTAGCTCTTAATAAAAGTTCAGCACTCAGTCTGGTTATTTTCAGTGTTAATTACACTGCAATACCACTTATATTGAGCTGTTGTACTGCATGGGAACCAAAAAGTCCTGCAGAAACTTGCATAGTCAACTTGCACGAACAACTCTAGGATAAAATATACAAGTGGGGGCTAAAAGACCAAAACAGTAGCACAAATCCAACCACACACAGTGAGTTTTAAGGGAGAAAAATTGTTTTGTGTGTGTATATATATAAAAACATATAAATAATCTAGGAAAAGACAACATGAAATCAGTAATAGAAGATACTATGGCTGCACCCAAAAAAGCACAAATGATACAATACCACTTCTTTCTTAGGTACTAGAAAGAAAAGTATAGCAAAAATTATACCTTTGAATAGAAGAAGAGGCTTCTGGGGAAGTCAGGTTAGCCTAAATACTGTAGACACATATTTTCTTATGCTCTACTCATGATGATACTCATCTAATCTTTCTGAGGCCCTGAACTTCTCCACAAATAACTTGCCAAGTAAGAAGGCTCAGGCTGGCACCACATCTCTCTTCTAAAGCATCACCCTTCAAAATAGCTAGTTAGCATGGTTCCTTGTTGTAAGCATAACAACAAGCTTAACAGTTATTTCAGAGCCATGAACTTTGCATATAACTGAGAACTTAAAAAACACAAATACCTGCTAAGAAACAGGAAACCATGCCCAAATTAGTTTTATATAGTTTAGTCGTCTCGTTTAGTTATAATCAACAGGCACCTCATGATTCAAATTTTTTAAGTCAGTCTAATACATCTGGTATGGTAACTCACTAGTTTCATTTGCAGTGAGGTGTCATAACCTTTTTAAACCGTATTACCTTACTAGCTAAGGTCAAATACAAATGCACTGCATCAGTTCATGTCTGATATGTTATTACCAGGTAAAATTGACTTTATGTTGCTTGTATAACTATATAACTTATCCAATTTCTATCCAAAGAGCTAAAGTAGCCAACAACTCAACAGATACACAGTAAACAACAATTCAACAACAATTCAACAACTGTTAGAACATACCACAAATTCTTCAGTACTAATTTATGATGATATGTAATTAATCAGAACACTAAGAAACAGAATTTAATGAAAGACATAATGAATACAGTGTATCACAGAAGACCACTAAGAGGTTATGCTTCTAATATAACCTAAGTTCTTTATCCCAAACCTCATTACTTATATTTTCAATCACAGCATGAGAAAGTTTCAGTTAATACCTAGACCTTGCCTTTTACTTTAGTGACAACTGAATGTCCTCTTGTCCATGATGTTCAAATACTCTTTTATATATATATATAAATAAAAGGCCAGCTGGTATTGTACACTTGCTTGCGGCCTGTGCAGAAAGCAGCTTGCCTGAACAGCGCATTGAACACTTACTGCATTTTACACTTGCTTGGCCTTCTATTTGCTTCTTTGACTGAAAAGAAAAAGGTGGCCCACAGCCTGAACAGATACATCAGAGCTTGACTCCAACTGTAAGGAGCCCTTGAAAGCTTACCCAGGTGAGGAAGAGAATCTAACATAGGAAAAATTGCCAAGAATAACTATTATTTACAATTACAATATCATTTGGCATTTACTGTAACGTCACGTCTCAAACAAACCAGCACAGTCTTAATCATGATCAGTGTAGGTGTAAAAATCTTTGACTATTTTTTCCTGAGGTTAGGTTTTCACCAAATTCACTGGTGAAAAGTTCACTAGTAAGATAGAGCAGGCAAGGGCAATTGGAAATTGGTGGTGGAATACTTTAAAATACCATATTCTAATAGACAACTGGGGAGAGAAAAGGAGAACATTTCAAGCAGAGAGAGAGTTGTTATACCCTTTTCACCTTGAAATTCTCAAAAAAATTGTTCATCCTGTTCATAGAATAAGTAAGGCTATTGCTATGTAAGACAAATGCTTCTGAAGGGATATCTGATGGAAGAAAACCCATTAATGTCTATGATGAGATGACAAGTTCATCACATGACTAGAAGTGCAGCACCTGTACTTCCATTGCATTTCAATTTTATTCTTTGTACAAATAATAAAAGTTGAACTCATCATCAAAGGAGAGTAGTAATACTTTCTTCAACCTACCATAAAAGCTAGTTTTCTTATACTGCTATAAGAAAAAGAATATAGAAGCAGATTCCTGAAAAGAATCAAGACACACATTACCTTCAGCATTAAACTATCCCTCCAGACCTAGACTGTATTTAGGTAAAAAATCAGCACAGCATGGATGCATGGCTAGTTTTGTTATTTAACTCTGTTATCTCCATGTAAGTCAATGTATACCTAAAGTATTTTGTCAAAGAGTGGCTAAACATTTTATTGCACTGGGATCTGAGTATGACTACAGGAAGCCCAGACTGGCTTCCACCCTAAGTATTTCAATATGACATCATCAAGATTTTGCAGAGGAACAAGGTATAGAAAATGCCATCCTATCACAGAAGGGATGTCTCTGCAAATAAAAAAAGTTATAATGTCAGGAATTAATTTTGGGGTTTTTTGAACAGAAGTGAAGGAAAGGTCATCCTGAATGTGGAATATGGGAGAAAAAATAAGAAACCGGGAAAAAATGGAAAGCAAGAGGAAAAGGGGCTTGTAGTGGTTTTTTTTTTAGTATTGTGAGCAACGTTCACATCTTTACCAGCAAAATGCTCTTCTGCAGAGTGCACAGATGTGCTATCCCTGTATGTGGCTGACACTTCACCTTTCATGCTTGTGAACCAGACACTGCATTTATGTGAATGTGCCCATGATCTGTGTCACAGCAAGCTCCAGAATTTGTCATATCAGCGCACAATTGTGGATTTTAACCTTCTTCATAATGAAGAATTCAGCAGTTTCTAATCATACCAAACTGGTAAGATTTGTTCAGAATTTTGGTAAGTTTTTTCTATGTAATTTTAAAAAATGCTTTAACTGTGGTAATTTGGAAAAACTATGAGGCAGATATGTCTCCTTTTCTCTGCTACTATAAATTGCACATTTCAAGTGTCCAATCATTTTTCTGGTGGTTTATTTTGTCTAGGAAATATTTATATAGCTACAGAAATGTAAATAGAACAATAAAATACCTTACCAGCTTGATTCCTATTTATTTTGCCCTTAACTTAAAATAAGGTTGATTACTGGAAAAAGTGTGAATGTTATCTTAAGAGACCTTATAACACACAGCAAAGAAAGCTAAGTGCAGGAATTTGATCTATGACTAAACTAGATACAAATGAGTTTCTCATTATTTAATACAGCAAGTAATGACAGTGTGCTATCACACTTTTTGTTCCTAGTCATCATGAACCTTATCAAGATAGCTCATACTTTGAAAAGAAAAATCAATATAGACCTGACTTTTCTATGACTCTGGATACAAAACCAGCCAAAAGCAAGCCAGCCTTGCAACAACTAGGACCCTGAGATTATATACCCTGGCAAATCAAAATCCCAGCTCCACATGTGCAGACTGAGACTTCAAGCCTACATTTGGATATGCACAGACAGGTTCCCATTCCGACTCATAGCCTGCTACATCAGTGGGAGTGTCTGTCCAACACAACAGCATGAAATCCGTGGAACAGTATCCCCCCAGTCACCTGAAAGGCATTTCCTCATTCACCCAGTTATACTTAGGCTTAGTGTGTTTTCACCTTCTCCTCTGCCCTTCAGATTCCTTCCAGCTACCAGAGAGACTGGCAGTGCCCCTCTTCCTGGTAAAGAGCACTGGTGATGGCAGCAGTCAGGGCCTATCCTGCTGTGACTGACGGCCATATAATCTTCCAGGAATATATACCTCACACTACAAATAACTGCGAAGGTGTCTATGGAGTTTAAAGACCACAAATCTGCATTGCACTGAGATATGAAACTCAGATATGACTGACTGCTGCAAACCACAGACTAATTTGTTGTCTTGTGTTAAGATAGGAGGTTGTTAAGCTTCTCGTTACCACCATGGCCATGCACCAGTCACTTCAAGTTCTTAACAAATTACAGCAGAGGACAACACAGTATAGGCAACAAAACCCACAGTGTAAATCTCTGATCATCAGGCATCTTGGTCCATCTGGAAGTCAGACTGTGGTTTTCTAAAGACTTGAACATAGAACCAGAGAGAGGACTTAAAATCCAAGCACTTTTTTCCTCCAGCTAGACATATCCACTTCTAAATTATATTCCTTCTCTTCTTCACTCTGGTTTGCCATATCCTGATCCATCTGGGATATTACCTGAACGCTCTAAGTGCCATTCCCTAACTGCACTCCCCCATATTGTGGAAGAACCATCAATGGAAAGGCATGCCCCAGGGACTGTCTTAGGAACACAGTACTGCAAAGGTCATGGAATAATCCCTCTGGATTTCATAGGTAAGCATGATGTATATGCCCCAACCATGACAGTGTATAATGCTCTGTGAAATTCACTCTTTTAGCAACACACAAGCCGGCAGGAGAGGAAGCAACACTTTCAAACTCCAGTTGCTAAATTCCCAGTTTGGAATTTTCATTGCCAAGTAATTTGTGTTGCCTGGATTGCACATCACTGAGGGGCAGCCTGAAGAATCGTGGCATCCCCACTGTGCCTAATTAGCAAGTCAGCATTTGAACTTGGTTTGGCTGACATGTGACTGAATAGGATGGAGTTTAAGGAGATAAGAAGCCAAAGCATATGTTCATATCTTAGTTTTATGGCTTTTATTTCCCCAAGAACATGAGCTCAACTTTTAGTTATCCTTTCAACTTAAAAGCTTATCTCAATAGGCAAAATGGAAGCAGTGCTATTTCAACCATGTAATTTTGTCTGAGGATATTAAAACAGGTACCCACTAAGTTGGCATAATTGTGTGAATCATCCAGGAAACAGGAAATACAGGACTACATTGCCAAGAACACAGAGATACATTAGATTTCCATTAATTCTCTTAATACTTAAAAGCTCATTGCACAAAAGTTGCTTAAGTGCACACAGTACATAAATAATAATAATAAAAAATCTTATTTTGAATCTTATTTTTAAAAGATAAAAACTTACTAAACATACAAATAGGTAAATAATATATGTGCTCATTGCAAAGAATTTACTTTGTTTCCCATAAGCATTCTTTTTTATTTCATTATACTGGAATTACGCTATTAACCTACTACAATCTAGTAAGTTAAGATTTTACTATTGTCTGGGAGCTACTTCTTACTGTAAGAATTATTAAGGATTATTTGCATCCTGTTCTAGGGCAGTTGAGCTCCAAAATTTAGTACAGCAGATTTCTCATCATCCTGCTTACAAGCAAGATTAAAGACTAAATTTGATGAATATACACCATGTCAATAGTCCCATCAGATAGGCAAGAATGAGTGAGCATTCACAGTAACTTCAGGCATTTAATTCTAAGTTCCACTGTTCAAAGCTTAGGTCACTGCATAGGCCTTTGGGAAACACAGACCCCAAGCTTTGGTGTCTTGATTAACCTTGGGAGGCACCTAATTTATAAACTTGGTCAGCGGAACTTGGTAATTTACAGCAATGACCCTGCAGAGCAACAAATGAAAAGCCGTATCTAATTCACTTACAATTTAGACTGGGATGTGAAGCTATGTAAAGAAAACAGAAAATTCTCATTGATTTCTATAAATCCTGGATCACTTTTTTTCTTCTGACCATCTCTTAAATATTTAACTATCAGCACCAGACAAATATTCCACTCAAATGTGGATTTTGACTCTCACAGGCTGCATACACAGGTTGTTGTGATGATGATTTGAAGGCTATGAATATGCAGAGCAATGTCACAAGCTGTTTTTTATGAGTCAGACATAATAAATGCATGCACATTGAAAGGTCAATCCTTTAATTTCTTGGTTGAAAGGTCAAAATTTTTGTGAAAAGCTTAGAAAAAAATTATTTTTTTTATAAACAGGGGAAGGTCACTTGGCACATGGAAGGAAGTATAAAACAAATCAAGAGTTAAAACAAAATGTTAATATTAACAGCTGAAGGAAGATAAAAGGGGATGGAATTCACATTTTTTAATTGACACTGAAGACTGGTTCAATGATTATAAAATTCTAAGAACAAGATAATCCCCCCGACAATAATTGCCAGGTCCTGGTACTAGCAAGAAAAGGGCATTTTTATTATTACAGATGTGTGTAGCAGAAATGTTATTACCCATTAAAGTCCTCTATTATTCTTCTGTCAGTTACCCTCTGTTAACAAAGTCTTCATGATTTGACAACTCTTTCTTTAATTGTCACCCCATGCTAGCCTCTAGTTCACAGTTACATTGTGAACTGGGTTTTCATATATTATACATATTATGTACTGAGTTTTCTAAGCTTTCACCTTTGATATGATCTTTATCTCTCTAAATGACATTCTTCTACGCAGCCAGCACATGGCTTCCATGAATGCTTTGTGGAGTGATAAATTATACTCCGTGTTCTTTTGACAATGGAAGAGTATCCTTATGATCAAGCATCTCTATAATCCTGAAGTTTGCAAGTCTCCAGTGAGAAACATACCAGCTCTCACATTTGGCATTACGGAGGCTCTAATGCTAATTATCCTGCAATTCCTCGACTCTCTCTCAGGAGTAGTTTTTAAAATTCCATAGATACCAGCTCTGTAGTTCTGTTTATTTTTTCCCCTTCAGAAAATTATATGATATTTATTCCCTCCAGAAGAGGCTGGTTATATCTAGAAACCTGTACAACTACATTTATGTGTTATAATGCATCCTATGCACTGTAATGCCTCTTACATGCTAGGATCCCTGTGAGATATTCACATTAGTTCCCTGGGCAGCCTATTCCAGTGCTTGACAACCCTTTTGGTGAAGAACTTTTCCTAATATCCAAACTAAATCTCCCCTAGTGCAACTTGAGGCCATTTGCTCTCATCCTATCACTTGTTACTAGGGAAAAGAGACTGACACCCACCTTGCTACAACCTCTTTTCAGGTAGTTGTAGAGAGCAATAAGGTGTCCCTTGAACCTCCTTTTCTCCAGGCTAAACAACTCCAGTTCCCTCACCCTCTTCTCATAAGACTTGTGCTCTAGACCCTTCATCAGCTTCACTGCTCTTCTTTGGACACACAACACATTTGTAAAAACCTATTAGCCATCTTGCCTGTATTTATGGTTAGGAAGAAGGAGACCTAAGATACTCTGTGCAAGTCTGAATTCTGCATGTTTCACAGGTCTAGAACAAGGTGTGCAGATATCAGCAAGCAGGTCCCTAGGGCTGATGTTTGGTTTTGGTGGGCAGTTTTTACTATTTTTTTTTTTAAATCAATAAGGATAGAACTATGATTTGATAAATAAAGGGTTGGAAAATGTGGTTTATTCATGGATCTTGCGTGGCCCTCCTAGCTAGATTAAATTCAGAAACTATATGGGGCCAATAGGATAAGTCATCTCACTATAGATTAGGCTACAGAAGAGCCTGAAGTTAGGAGCAAGTTTTAGGAAGAGAAGAGAAATTTTTTTTCTGCCTTGATGATCTTGCAAGATTAAGGCATAGTTTATTGTTAGAATTTTATTGTCTGTAAATGAGACAATAAGAGCTGTCATATGCCACTATTTTCTGCTGA
This sequence comes from Aramus guarauna, assembly GCA_013400195.1. Classification (NCBI taxonomy): domain Eukaryota; kingdom Metazoa; phylum Chordata; class Aves; order Gruiformes; family Aramidae; genus Aramus; species Aramus guarauna. The sequence goes on along the minus strand of VXBL01005409.1, from coordinate 235,219 downwards.
CATTTAGTTCTAATGCATATATTGCTTATCAAGATAAAATAAGTTTAGGACAAAGTCTGGATATAGACACAGTGTGTCATTCATTTGGAGTAGGCTTTATACTATGGCAAAAATTTTGGGAAGAAAAAAAAAAGTCAAGGACTTCAGGTTATTGCTGACACCCCTACAACTGTCAGGGCAGAGATAAAGTCTGACATCATCACAAAAATCAGTTTACCTTTGGCAGCAGTGGAGGATTTGGTCTCCTACAATCGTTGGTGATGATTAGAGCTTACAGACAGAGGAAACAAGATGGACTGGTGTACGTGGCCCATAAGGCTTGCACAAAGGCTGACAGAGGCTTCCACACCTCAAGTAAGGGCAGCAGCTGGATTAGTGGTTTGCCGAAGGGCACAGTCTCTCTCATTCTTGCTTGCCCTGCAGATAGAACAAAACACAGTCACATCTTGAAGAAAAAAAGAGTTCAAAAAAGTACTTTCAATTCTAAAAAATAATAGCAGGCTTTTTTTTTTAAACTTAAGTTTACTAGAATAGAAAGACCACTTACTATTCATTTTTATTCTTTGTCTCTTATACACTAAAATTTAAAGTCATACAGTTAGAGGCAGACAGGGAAGAAATATCAAGAGACAGGGATCAAGATTCATCTGCTACAGCGAAAACCAAAGTTAAAACAGAAGACAAGAATTCACAGTAGACTTTGACACAAGCCTCAGTAAGTGAAGGCTTTAGCCATTTACATAGAACCAGTTATGCAAAACTGCTTTTGCCCAGGGCTCATGCTACCAAAAAACTTACCTCAGCACACACCACATCCTTCAAAAAGTGCTTGTGCTGCAGAGGTGTTGGCTTGCTAGGCTCAGCTGTTTGATGGAGTTGAAAGCATCTACAAGAGATCCTACTCAAGAGTATTCCTTGGTTTGCAATATGAATCAGCTGTGTTAGCAACAGCCTCTTCACCGTGCTGCTGACTCAGGAGAGGTTAAAGCCTCCACTGAGGAAAAGCTCATATCTCTTGGAGTCAGGTTTGGTTTAGTGACCTGGCTGTGCTGCATGATAGAGATAACAGCTAAAGGCTGTATCTCTATATGCTGATGTTAGCTTTTACAGGGGTAACGTGGTATGTTCTGCAGAGTGTGCTGCTGCAAGCCTTGTGCACTCACAGAGTGCCTGCTCACTGCTCTTTTCCCTGGGCTCTATTCTACAGCATTATTAGCCACTCTGATAAGCAAAGCTGCTTCTCTTTCCAGTGGCTAAGAATGACACTGTTTTCCAAAGCTGAAAGCATGAATTGAATGTGTGATTCTGTTAATATTTCCATGCAGCTTGTGCAGGTGAACTTTGACAGCTCGATGCACCATACTGATTCTCCCCTTTGAATGTGCACAGGGAGCAACAGGGTGCTATAGAGTGTCAGGTAACTGCTGCTCTTTCGCAGCAAACTGCTTTTATTGGATTTGATAATGGAAAGAACACAAATAGCCCCTATAACAAAAGCAGAAAAACAGTCTGAATCTGTGCTGTATTTTTTATCAGAGAAATGAATTCTCTAGAAATTTAATTTCAAAGCAATACTAGATTATCATCTCTAATAAGTATAAAATTAAATGAGTTCACACTGGCAAGATGACATTTATTTTACTGAAAGGAAGTGCATTAGTACAAATCAATTCCTTGCAAGTCACAGGCCCTGAACAAACAGCTGCTTAGATATTCACAGCAATCGATGCACTGTTTTGTAAGCACCACACCAGGCATCTGAACCCTAGCTTGTAGCTTCCCCTCTGTTCTGATTAAAATGCAGTCACACTGAAATGTAAGAACTGGTGCCCCATTTGAGTGTGGGAACTGTGAGAATATATGTACATTCACTGCACTTTCCTGTGTTCCTCTGGCTTTCCATACGTTGCCTATCAGCATACGAGATGCAAAGGTGACAATCTTGTGTCTATTCAAGACCAGAGGAGTCTAATTGGAGAGTTCAGAGCTGAATGGTCTTTCAGGCTATTTGCTGAAGAAGGCAGAATTTTGGAGACTATAGGACCAACATCCACCAGACAGTAGCTTTTAAAAATTAATCCCTCCTTCCACTCTCTCCTGTCTGGAGAATTTCCAAAGATGGCATTCAGATGCAAGCATTTTTCTGCAGAAAACTCTTCTTTCTTTCCTTTCTTAGTCCCATGCTTGAGACTTAATTAATAATCTTATCCCATATTTTCTTTTTTCTTTGAAGTACTTACAACAATTTTGAAATGAAAATTCCCTTTCAAATTGAAAAGCTGAAATATTTCATTAAAAATACTGCTCTCTAAACATAACATTCCAACACAGAAAACAATTCCCTAATTTTCAGTCAAAACTGTATGTCTAGTATTGACAGACTCTGTCCTGAACAAATTCTACCCTTATCCCAGCTGAACTTTTAATGAAATTCACATTTACCAAATTAAATTCAGTCAATTGTGCCCAACACAGAGATTTCCTGTTATGGGGAATCATTGAAAATGATGCTTATCTTTTTAATTATAACAGAACCAATGGTTTTAATATCTGCTACGTTGAGCTTTAGATAGGAATGTGATATTTCTCTAGCACATAAACTTCAAGCATATGAGGAGTGTCAATGACATTTAAAAAGAAATAAATGTTTGTTGGGTTTTAGGCTGCTTTTTTTTTTAAGAATGATTAAAGGCTATCATTTCTTCTTAATGTTCCCTAATTGGTTATTTAACTCCCACTGACACTAATGGGAACAGCCTGCTTAATCACTGCATGCAAAGATGAATGTATTTGAACATGTGGTGGGTGGAAGCTGCCTTGCCTATTGAGTTTAACTATAAACAGAAAAAGGGTATGAAATCCATTGTTCTGCTGACATTGTTTTACAAAGCTAACAATGTGAATTTTTAAAGCTTTTGCTTCTAGAATATATTTTCAAACAAAGACTTTTAAGTACCCTGTCCCATACAGGAATATTGAGACACACAAAATCTAGGTGATTTCTATGACCCCAAGTTTACAAATCCATGGCAGAACCAAGAACAGAACACAGGTTTCTACCTCCTACTTCTGTGCTGTAACATTCTCTCTGCAATTAGTTAAAACTGATCCTTCTGTGCTTTCCAGCAAAATGCACAATTAGGGGCTGACTCAAGTACACTGAAGTCAATGGAATTCAGCTGGCTCACTGTAGCAGAAGAGCCTGCAGGCAGCACCCACTGGGTACTGGCCTGCGTGCCTCATCTTTATCTAAAAGTGCAGCAAGAAGTTCCTATGTGAACTTCTCTTTTGTTTGACAGTACAAATGATGAATAGAATTCTTTTCTTATATGAAATACATTTAATAACAGAGGAGCTTCTCTTCACAGATAAGGTCCGCACAGTACACAGTGGGAAAAACTATCCAGGGTCTGTCCGATGCTGTACAAACATAGGGTTTCCAGCATCTCATCAAATTTACTACCTATATTCCTCTCTTTATTCTATCTTATTAAAACATCTATTTTATTAAGCCAATTGTTGGATCTTTCTTATGGGGATCCAGAAAGAACCCTGCCAACTGCTTATCTCTTTCTCACCTCACAAAAGGTAACAGTAGGAAACCTTGGGGTTTAGTATCAATAATTTGGACCAGTAACCTACTTAATTTGCCTGCAGACGTTGTACAACTAGTAGCCTGATTTACAGTGTCATTTCTTGTAAAGACTTTGACCACAATTTTACATCAAGGATTTTTGCTTAAGGTTTTCCACTGGTCGTAGAGATAATATGATCTGCTCTAATTGCTTGTGCAGTCCTCTGCCACAGGTTTCTATTTCTTGCTGTGTTGCCAAACTATTGCATGTGCTTTAACTTATTTCTGCCTTAAATAATTTTTTTTTTCACTGAAAAATAAGTATACCATAAGGACCATGTCTTAAACTAAAAATATAAAAAGTTAAACCCTTAACTGAAGTTATGCAGACTAGTCATAATCTCCTGCCAAACATAATATTGAGGATAAATCACTGTCCCAACTCAATTCACAGTAGAATGGGTGTATAAAGGGGTAGTATCACAAAGCTGCTGTACCTCAGTGTGGTGGGTTGACCCTGGCTGGGGGCCAGGTACCCACCAGAGCCACTCTATCACTCCCCTCCTTCACTAGACAGGGGAGAAAAAGTATAACAAAAAGCTTTGTAGGTTGAGATAAGGACAGGGAGAGATCACTCACTTAATACCATCGTGAGCAAAACAGACTGAACTTAGAGAGGAAATTAATCTAATTTACTACCAGACAGAACAGAGTAGAGGAAGGAGAAATAAAATCAAATCTTAAAACACCTCCCCCCACCCCTCCCATCTTCCCAGGCTCAACTTCACTCCTGGCTTCAACCTCTCCCCTCCAGCAGCACAGGGGGATGGGGAATGGAGGTTATGGTCAGTTGATGGCATGTTGTTTCTGCCACTTCTTCATCCTCAGGAGGAGGACTCCTGTCATCGTTCTCCTGCTCCAGCACGGAGTCCCTCTCACAGAGACAGTCCTTCCCAAACTTCTCCAACATGAGTCCTTCCCACAGGCTGCAGTTCCTCATGAACTTTTCCAATGCAAGTCTCTCCCACGGGGTGTAGACCTTCAGGAGCAGACTGCTCCAGCATGGGTCCCCCATGGGGTCACAAGTCCTGCCAGCAAACCTGCTNAGCTTCTAGCAGCTTCTCACAGAAGCCACCCCTGTAGCCCCCCCACTACCAAAACCTTGCCATGTAAACCCAACACACTCAGATAAAATATTCACACCTGTAAGACAAGCATTTTCACAATGATCCATTCTCCATACGCTCATCTACTGCCTCTTTAAAGATTTCAGTTCCTTTTTTTTCTAATTTTGGTTCTTTAATTTAATTATTTTACCTTTTCCCCAATTGGCTTTTTTGTGATTTTTATCTTTTACATTTGAGATATGTCTAACCTAACAAGAAAGCATCTTTAAAATGTCCTATCTAGTTGTGGGGTTTATTTTTTCTTTTTTCCAAGTTAATTTGTCAATTATCATGTACTAAGTTGTGGCATTTATTTAGTTTCATTAAATGTGTTATTTTTTTCTTACATGAATGCACATCTTAATTTCACCTTTTCTTCTTATTGAGGAGAAGCCTGATGAGTAAATTAAATGGGGAAGCCAAGTCATAAGTTGATTCTGACAGGATTAGGTCTGTACAGTCCTCAGCCTCATGCTTTTGGTCTCATGAATTCATATACTTGCAGACAGAAACACAGCTTCTTCATTTTGTCAGAAATTCATCTAGCTTGTCATCACAAAACATCCTTGGGAATCAGTGTGGGATGGTCTGCTGTCAGGGTGGGCAGTCAAAGACTGGTTTTCATTTGTGTTACCTTGTTTCTGCTGTTGGATGTCTTCTTCTCAAGTAATCTGTTACATTCTGTGCTTCCTGCTCTTAGTTGCTCATGAAGTCAACAGCAGGCAGCATCTTTCTTTTTCTTATCCAAATCCATCTTTTGTGGTCCTCTGAAATTCTGACTCATTGTTTCAAAGATAAAATGCAAACAAGGTAATCCTGGTGAGAGCTCACTGAAGCACAGCAATATGAAGAGGAAGAGGCTAAGGGGTATCTAATTACATTCTTCTGCTGCCTAAGGACTAATTACAGAGACAGTCACACTGTTTTCAGGGTTGCACCGCAAAAGGAGACGAGGCAGTTTATTTTATAATCCAGTTATACTAGCTGCAGCAAAGGAAATTTGTATTAGATATAAGGAATTTTTTATTATTTTTTTTTTCACTGCAGAGGTGGCCAAGCACTGGAACAAGCCCAGACAAACTGCAGAATCTTCATCCTTGGAGCCATTCCAAATTCAGCTGGACTGGACCCATAGCAACTTTATCTAACTCCAAAATTGACCCTGTTTTGTGGTCCATAGACCAGATGATCTCCAGGGGTCTCTTCCAGCCTAAATCATTCTATGGTATTATCTTCAATTTTCTGAGTTTCTCAATGTGCTTTAACAGTTGGTTCCCTCAGCAATGGGCTGAACACACGACTGTCAGTTCTGTAAAGAAGCACACAAACTTGACCAATCCAGGAAAAGTTCTGGATCCCTTCACTATCTTCTTTTTAAATTTGTGAAAACTAAAGCCCAAACAACTGATTGCCTCCTGTCTGCAAGCTAAAATTAAAACAAACAAACAAAAACCACCACAACAACAAAAACCCCCCCAAAAAACCAAAAAACAACCAATAAAGAACCCCAACAAAACTAGATCTGTCATGCTGCTATATCCCTTTAAGTCAAACTGCATTTATAAATCTAGTGACCAACTGTTTTTGCGTACATAAATGTTACAGCCTCACAGGTGACACTGAGAAAACTAGTGATAGCAAACCTGTGTTACAAACCACATTCTCTACCAACAGTCTAACTGACATCGATACATCAGTAGGAGAATTTGCACTTAAGTTTTTGTCATTCAGCCTCTAAACATTTCTATGTGCCTCTAGCAGACAAGATGCAGGACCACTGCAGAGCTGTAGAATCACAGAAAATAAGGCTGGAAGGGAGTCTGGGAGATTATTTAACCCACTTGCCTCTCCAAGGCATGTTCAGTCATTTCTACATCATTCTTAATAGATTTCTGCTGAAATTATTATTTTGGCTCTATAGTGATGGAGATTTCACAGTAGTTTCAGGCAGTCTATTTCAATGTTTCACTACTGTTAGACTACTGTTTTCTTAATTTCCTGTGTTGATATTTAAGACCACCATTTCTGTCCTGTAAACTATGGACATGAAAAACAGTCATCTCTTCTTCCTTCCAGTCATCACTTTTTATTTAAAAACTACTAAGTATGTCTTCGACCAATAAAATTGGAGACATGAAAATACAAAATGAGTCATGCAGACTTACATACTTTACTAAACTGAGAAAGGTTCAGACAAAATTCTGCAGTTTTCCAACTTTTCTCCAATCCAAAATGAGAATAATTCTTTAAAAGACAAAGCTTCATTCCAAACAGACATTCAAGTTCCTACCTACCCCTATGAAGCATAGTGTAACAAAGACATAATCCTAAATAATAAAATGCTCATGCAAATCCAAAAATGATGCATAACTATTCCCTTGACCATCTAAATGCATACAAGAAGGATGAGCTACACTTTGCATGCATGTCAACTCTGCTGTACTGTAAATTTCCAATATAACGCTGACCATGGCACAAGTACAGTAAGAGCCTAAGAGATATATCCTGAATAAAGAAACTCTGTAACATTCAAAGGCAAAAGACAAATAAGCCTAAATATAGTACAGCAGACATTTGTTGAATTTCTGCATAAAGTGAGAAAATAGATATTAGAGAATGCAAAAAAGTGAAGTTTGAAATAAAGGAAATTTGAGTTCCTCTCTTTTTTGCCTGTAAGAATTTATACCCCACCAATAACATGAGGAAACAAAATGTACCTGCTAGCATCAGAATGATCTGAATCTGCCTTATTACAAAGGCTACGTGACAGTAACTGGGTCACTGATTAATGACAATGATGAGCCATGCTCCCTACACCATTAAATTAATCTCCTGCTAGCAACACATTCATATTTGCTTGAAATTTCACATCCTGCCATTGAAGCAAATAGATATTAACTTCCCAAAGAGGCACAGGCATTAGGTCACAGTGCTGGGGACTGCTGCTGCAGCTAAAAATGAAAAATTGATAGCCCTGAGGAAAAATTTAACCCTAACTCATTCTTAAAGCTGTAAAAACTACAACAGATACTGACACAGCTTCAACTACTAGTGATACAGGTAAAATGTAAGTTTAGAGATGCTGAGGAGTATATTCTAAATCTATGCTTATTATCAGCTTGCCACAGAAATACCCTCCTGGCTTGGGTCAGAGAGAGATGCAGAAAGCAGAGCTGCTTCCAGCTTACTCCAGGGGAATGCCATCTACTGGTGGGAAAGAAAGTTGAGCAAATGCATCCAAATGCCATAAACGCTGCTTTCCTGGGATTTCAGTATCACTCCGGCTGCACCACCATAAGTGAAGAAAAGAAAATGCATCATCTGTAAATGGTAGGTAACAGCTACTCTGTCTGAAGTAGATGCCTTTCCACTAGCACAGATCAAATGGGTGTTTTTTCTCTACATGCGTGGGAACAAGAAGAATTATTTTAAAATATGAATTGCATCATATGCATGGAGATATCTACAGAACATTAAACAAAACCCTAATTGCCAAAGGGTATAAGGTTAATAGGAAATGATCATAGCAGAATTTAGTTTTCCCCATTCACTTAACTAGGATCAACCTTGTTTGACGGCAGAATTTGTTTTACCAGCTGATAAAGCCATGTATACATTCTCTCAGACAGTCTAAAGATCATTCCTCTTTTCCTGGCCAAGGAAGTTTTTTCTCTGTCAAATACCAACCACTCATAGCAAGAGAACAGTTGACAACAACCTATAATTATTAAATGGGGCTATTAGCAAGTAAATATTTTGCCAGAAATTTGCAAAACTACTAGTGAATAGTTTCCTTTATGTAAGAGAATGTTCCAGCTATGATATGCTTTTATACACTTAACTGAAATGTGCAGCAATTGCTCTTCAGTTCACTAGGGAGCAAAGCTTGAGTAAAGCTTTGGTACCAGACAGCTTCTGGCATACCGAGAGTTATCCTGTATGTGAAATCCTGGGACTAAAACTAAATATCTTTAAAAGGAACAAGCAGAGCAAGAAACATTATGTACAATGTGTTATTTGGTAAAAGACACAACAATTTAGCTTTGAGTTCAGATTCAGGCAAAGATCCAATGCAAGTGTGCTTACTACCTTACTTAATTGTACTTCAGAGATGTTATTAGCCAACAAGGTCTTCTGCATCTTCTGGACCAACAGGCCATATAGCCAGCTGGAGTCTACCCCCTCTCCATGTGGTTGCCCAAGTCTATTTGGAAGCTGAATTTGGCCTGCTCTGGGGAAAGTGTCATCTGTCTGTGGTGTGGGAAAAACATTCTGTTTTTCTATCATTTCTGTAGATATACTCACCCACTTACACTAGAGTCATGGGAAACTGCATGACTCAGGTCTCTATTTCAAAAATCACTGAAAGATGTCTTATGGAAATGAAAACAATTATCACTAAAGAAATCACAAGGAAAATAATTAAAATTACAGAACACATCAGTAGTGATATGCCTTGGAAAACATTGCATTTTTCATCATTTTCTTGAGCTATTGTCATTCCTTTTTACCAATTCTAATCAATTATGTGTCTTGCTCCAAGGACTAGATAAAGATAAGGAACAAAATATGTTTTCAAAAGTCTAAAATTCAGTCTTACTTCATCATGCTAGCATCCATTCATCAGAGTGTTCTCCCACCAGGACAGACTGCTCGACAATGGAGCCAGTGAGGTATAGCTCTCTTCTCTTTCCTGTGCTCATTTCAAAATTTTTTTCCCCAGTGTGTGCATATATATACCCCACCATAACATATATTTTGAAGTAAAGTGAAGGTCTTCTCCCAATAATTAGTGTTCTTAAAAGAAAATCAACATAGTAACTCATAGGGCATGAAAAAAATTCCTTTTTTCAGGGAAAAAGAAAATGCTTGAAGCCTGGATTTGTAAAAGCTGCTGTTCTGCTGGCCACCTAGTTCACACTTGGATTTGCTGTCTGGAAGGGTCTCTGGACAGCACTAGTACAGCCTTCAACAGTAAGTCCCCAAAGTGCAGTGTTATGGACTAATGGTTCGTGCTTTTAGGAACAGAATTTTGTTGAGTTGCAGTCATCATGCCTTGCCAAAGCAACAGTAATACAGGGGCATCAGAAGACAGTAAAGGTGGTTACTATGGGACTTACTGAGAATCTCAAAGTCTGCCAGGAGGTAATACACTACAAATGCTACTTCAAGGACAGTACGCAAGCATACATGCTGCAAACTCACTGAGCTGCTGTAAAATCACCTTACATTAGAGAAGTTCAAGAATATAGTAATTATTCTTGAAAGAATAAATTATTTCTCCCATGTTTTCCTGGTGATTGAGATAGTTATTTTTTCTTGTGTCTCTTGGCTGCCTCTTTTATATGCCACAACACAATCAGATAGCAGTAATCACCAACAAGCTTGATCCTGCCTAAACTGAAGTGAATGGAAAACTGCCAATTGGGCTCAAAGGGAAGTTAAAATGAGTCTCCAAATTAGGGAATGATAATAATCACTGTGGTAATAAGCTAAGGCTCCAGTGTTCCTCTCACTTTTGTTTTGTGCAGCTTTAGTTATTTGCTTTAGGGAGATAACGATATGGCGGCATGCAACAAGAGTGTTTTGCTCAGACACATTAGACATGCAGTTGCCATTTCTGTCTCTAGACAGACAGAAATAGAGAGGTCACATCATAAGTAAATTACAAAATCTCCTCTATGGAGCTACTGATTTATATGGATTACCTGGCCTGGCATTTGCACTTCCAACATTGACAAAAGCTTGATGCTTCTCTCTGGGGAAAAGGCCAGTCCACCATTACCCTGAGAATGTATGCTTGACCTCAGACAAATAATAGAGATGGCGTTAGGCTGTTCTTGTTTGTCTTACCTGATGTCCACATGAATAGCTTGCTCTCTTTAGAAAGCTGCTGTAACTGCTTCTAAGTTTGTTATTTCAAACTGCAGATTTATGCAAATCTGCTGCTTTTACAAAAGAGGAGTTTACCACATGTGAAACACTGGCTGAATTAAGTGAATATCATGTGCATGATTGTTTTTGAGCAAGTTTTGTTTTCTTTTAGTAATGAAGGGGCCACACTGAAGGCAGCAAGTCCTAAACTGCTTACAGTCTCTAGGAAACTCATGGAAAGGAAAAGCCCATCGATGGCCACATATTTTAAGACAGATGATGATCCAGTGGCCTGAATCATGAGAGTAGAAGCAAGCTGCATTTCCTCTCTTAAATTACCTTTCAGTTTTGACAGACTTTAGCAGCCTCTGCAGCTCATTCAGCGATTGCTATGTCCCACTCCTCCTCCCCAGTGCTGGGTCAGCCATCTTGCTGGAAGCTGAAAGAAGTCTTAGCCCTTTCCTGGCTGCTCACGTGTTTGGTTTCTGGAACAGGTCTGCCTCCAGTGATAAAACTGGCTCTCCGACATCATTGTCACAATGTACTTTAAAATACTGTCTGAATCCACTGCCAGCTTGGGAAAGAGAGACCTCAGAAATTCCCTGTTCCTGAGTTTTGTGAAAACGAGCAGCCAGGGACAGCAGTGAGACCGTCCAAGTTTTCCCACAGATGGAAACGCTGAGGTAGCCACAGCCTTGTCCACCCTGCGAGGCCGCAGGCAGTGAGCTCAGCGGGAGGCACAAGATGGCCGTCCAGCACAGCGCCACACCACTGGCTCTGCTGGGCCAAACGCACAGGTGAAAGGGGGTAGGAAGTCTTCCAGACATGACAGAAAGCAGAGATCGTTTGAGGACCCTATGGGCCATGGGAAACTGCTGCAGATATGGTGCGGAGCATGAGCCATAAAAAGGCAGCTAAAAGTAGCCAGCTAGTGAGTGACAGGACATGAGGAGGAAACTGGGAGAGCCGTTGAGAAGGCAGGCGGGCGGCCACTGGGGAGCCGTTAGGAGGGCAGGCAGCCGTTGGAAGCATTGCTTCATAGCGCTTCACAGAATCTGCTCGTGAGGGAACCAGCCTGCGGGAACGGGGCACTCCCGCCTGCAGCCCCGCGGCAGGACTCCGGTAACTTTTGCCAGACCGGCGCCGTCCCAGCACGGGGCCGGATGGGCTGCTGACAGAACCGAGCCGCCCCACAGCACGTCGCGCCCGGCCCCTCCCTCTGCCCGGCGGGGCTGTGGCGGGGCGGTGCCAGTAGCAGCGCGGGGCGGGCGCCAGAGCCGGGCTGGCCGACGGCGGAGCGCGGGGAGCACCGCGGGCTCTCCGCCGGCAGCCATGGGCCAGGACCTGCCGTGGCTCAACCACTCCGGCAGCCCGCGGGCGGCGGGCAACGCCTGTGCAGCGGACGGGCAACACGGTGGGCCCTTCGCCGCCGCTACCGCCGCGCTGCTGGCGGCGCTCATGGGGCTGCTGGTGCTGGCCACGGTGCTGGGCAATGCTCTGGTCATTCTGGCGTTCGTGGTAGACCGGAGCCTCCGTACGCAGGGCAACTTCTTCTTCCTCAACCTGGCCATCGCCGACCTCCTGGTGGGTGAGTTTTGGGGCGCCGGGAGGGGCGGAGCATTGTGGTCTGCAGCGCTGCACATGTCACGGCTAAGCTCTGTCCTCAGGCGGCTTCTGCATCCCCCTCTACGTCCCCTATGTGCTGACGGGTGAGTGGAGACTCGGCAGGGGCTTGTGCAAGCTGTGGCTGGTGGTGGACTACCTGGTGTGCACTGCCTCTGTCTTCAACATCGTCCTTATCAGCTTCGACAGGTTCATCTCAGTCACCAAAGCGGTAAGGGCTGGGCAAGCGGTCCTAAAGGTGCTCTGCCGGGGCTCCAAGGCTGCACTTATAAGCACATGGTTTGCCTGGGTCACCTGGCTCTCAAACCTCACTCAAACACCACAGGCGACAGGGGGTAGCAAGGCAGTTCCCCTCGGTCCTGGCAATGTTTCTGGGGGTGATTAGTTTTGACAAACAAGACAGTTGCTTCTCACTTTGACAGCAGAAGAGGCACAATTTGTATATGCTGCTGTTCCAGCTAGAAGGGCCGAGGGAACAAGGTGTACTTATTTCCTCCCCTTGCTTTAGTCATACAGCATGTCAGCTATCAAGAAAGGAATAGACTAGACTTTCCAAAATCAAAATCTAGCTTCATTTTCACTTAGACCATCCTGCCTCAAAGTATTTTGGATGGTGCCAAAATAACACATTTTACTTGCTAATTGGTTTTGCTTTTCTACACACACTTCTTGGTTATTCTTCAACCCCCTGTTCCACCCACATTTTCTTAAAACATTCATTTAGCTTCATTGCTCATTCTAAATCACACTAAGAGGCAATGATACTTTTTTGGCAAACAGTACAAAGAGAGGCTGCAAGATCACATTAACAGTTTATATGCAACAGTGTTTTACCAACTTCTTTTTCAAGAGGGAGAAATGAACAGATTAATTCTTAAACAGTCACCACTTACAATTCCTTTATTTTCTAGGTTCTGTGACTATACACATAATATAAATATATAGACTGGATGGTTTCAGAAACAGAAAGGTAAACTGGTCATAAGTGAAAAAAATCAGCCACTTTAAAATACCTCAAATTAATCCTCCATATAAAAATCCCTCCCCAAGCAAGAGTACAGAAGCTGCCTGTTGGGTTAGGGCAATATAAGAATGTATTAACAGGAATATATGAAGTTCTAAATTATTCTCTATCTCAATGAAAATGGTAATCTTCCTGCAAAGACTACTCCTAAAATCATTAGTAGCTTTGTCAAGGATTGCAAAATCAGACCCGATTCAGGCAAGCTCATGATTCCTCAGCTGTGCAGGTATTCTACCAGAACAGCACTGGCTGTGGAGATCAAGATCCAGAAATTGGGGCAGTAAACATGAATCCTATACAGAATTCCAGGTTGGAGGACTTTGGATTCCAAAACACTGTGTGGCCACTGTAGAGATGTGAAGATTGAATTCCAATTTACTACATGAATATTGTCTAGTACACTAGGGAATTAGAATATTGAGAAGTAAAAGATACTGATTTTAAGATTCTAGTGAATTCTATTGCTGATAAGGTTTACTGACATTTTTGCAGCTTAGATTCTCTGTTTTCTAAATAAAGGAAATTAGTGACTCTTCCTGTAAAGCACTTTACAGACCACAGCATTCCCACTATACACCTGAACTGCAGATAATAGTTCTGCAAGTACTTCGTAAGAGAATGAAGTTAAAGATATCAAACAGAAATAAAAGCTATTATCCATTGAATTTTTTTGGGTGTGATTTTCACATTAAGAAAAAAAGGCTATTTGTCTACAAAGCAGAAAGAAAAGAGCTTGCATGGGTGTTCTAGGAATTCAGATTCTTTTATGTATTTTGAATTAAATTATTTAAAAATTCTAAATAATTTTGAAAGGCCATGCTTCTAGTTTTTAAGTTCGAACATACATTCTCAGAACATATCCTGTCAGCTTGATAATGTCTGTTGGAATGATTTCAGAAATAGCTTTTCTGTAGTACCAGTAAGCTTGATATAAACCTCATCCTCAAACCAATACAAGTGACAGAGTGACACCTCAAACAAGTGACAGAGAAGGCCATATTCCAAGGTACCCATGTAACTGAAATGCTAGTGATGTATGTGATTTAACTTTTCTCTCTCACAGGTCAGTTACAGAGCTCAGAAAGGGATGACCAGAAATGCAATATTGAAGATGATCACTGTATGGATTGCTGCTTTTCTTCTCTATGGTCCAGCCATTCTCAGTTGGGAATACATTGCCCAAAAGAGCATCCTTCCTGAAGGAGAATGTCACGCAGAATTCTTCTACAACTGGTATTTCCTAATGATTGCCTCTACTATTGAATTCTTTACACCTTTCATCACTGTCACATACTTTAACATAAGTATTTACCTCAACATCAGGAAACGCACATCCCTCAGAAATGAAAACCTATCAACTGGTCAAGAGGACTGTGAAATGAGTTTCCAGGGGGAAAAAAGGGAACACACCATATTTTTTGTAAAACCTGCTAACAGACACAAACATGAGAAGAGAGCGAGCAGCCTTTCTCCCCCAAAAAAGGTTTCAAGGCTCCGCCTGAATGACAATCAGTCATTAAATCTGACTGTCAATCAAGACCTTCCACCACTTCAGGTGGAAGTCAAGACCAAGCCTCATAGGAATGGTTTCTACAAAAATACAGAAAGCATATGCAACACCGCCACCAGAGTGGACATTGCTAACACTATGGCAAATAGATTTAGACTTTCCCGGGATAAAAGAGTAGCAAAGTCTTTAGCAATTATCGTCTGTGTGTTTGGTTTGTGTTGGGCTCCATATACACTTCTGATGATCATCAGAGCAGCTTGCCATGGGCACTGTGTGCAGTATTCTCTCTATGAGACTTCATTTTGGCTTCTGTGGGTGAATTCAGCCATTAACCCTGTTCTATACCCACTGTGCCACATGAGCTTTAGGAAAGCCTTTATAAAACTCCTGTGTCCAGGAAAAGCCAAAATTCATCCTCATGTATTTATGTGAAAAAAAGAAAGCGTGAAGGCTAATAATTAGTACATCTTGCTTTCAGTGGGAGCATAAACTGGCTAATATTCACCTGCAAGTATTAAGTGCCATGTGCACTGCGTAGTTTATGGAATACTGGTAAGTAGGTACAAGTGTAGATATTTATGAATGTATAGAAACAGTCATCCACGTAGCTGAAGAAATCAGCAGTGAAAAGAAAGGTAATTTCTCAAAGTTCTTTGAGAAATTATGCCAGCAGTATATTTTCTGGTAATAGTGCACTAGCGTTAAAGTGCTGAAAGGGAAATACAACATTCATGGCCAATAAGAGTTCAGGCTCTCTCACTTTTAATAACTGTAAGTATGACTGGTAAGGCATTTCATAAAGTCTTAACCTTGGATCTGTTATATTTTACCCCCAATTCCACTAGAAGACATGAAGGGTCTCAGCTGTTAAGTGCAGTAGGCTTTTTTCCTCCTTTAGTGGCCAGACAAGATCATGACCAATGAAAAACCCTAAATACCAGTGTCCAGGAAAAGCATGGGACAAGAGCTTTAGGTAAACTTCCCTTGGAGTAATTTTTAAAAATAATTCCAAGCAGACTTTTACTAGTTCTAGCTAGTTCTGAAAGGAAATAATGTTTTCCCCTGTGCCACCCACTGGATCTAATCTATCCATCGAGTCATCAAGGGTTTAAAAAAAGGTCTTATTTGAAGTGTTCAGACAGTTGCGCCATGAATATTCATGCACCATGAATAGCATGACCCAAAGTCTTAAAATTTACAGTCTTGCTATTGACCATGGGTGTGAAAAACAAGAACGTAAACACCTACATAGTGTTTCTGCCATCCGGCCTCTGCCTCAAGAAATGCTCGCGCAGCTAGATCCTTCCTGTGTTTTGACTAGATTTGTCCCATAAGAGGTATGGATTTGAACATTGCTAGTGATAAAGTTTGTTTCCACTGTCATAAACATGTTCTACATAGCTTGACACTTTCCTTTGCTGACGAGAGTGATAGCTATCAAACAGCCATAGCTGTCCATTGCCACAGCCAAAATGCACGTTAGTAGTTATCTTAAAGTTTACAGACAGTATTTTGAAATTATTTACTTTGTCAATTTCAATAAACGTAATTAAGAACTGTGCAAGAGTCATAACTTCGTAGCCTTAACAAGTGGTACATGGAAAAAAGCACTAGCCTACAGCATTTGGGTAACTGCAGTTGAAACTGCAAAACCATTATTCAAAGACATTTCTTAAGTTACAAGGACTGACCTTCAGGATTAAACAAACATGGTTCGAAAATACTGTAAACTAGGACATATCCCTACTATATGAATGTATGTACATGAACATGATCATCATGTTCCGCTATGGATGTTTTATAACAAAACAATCAGTTAACAGTTCTGTTAAGAGGAACAGCATCAACAGATACAGAACAACATTAACATTTTTTGAACAGCATTAGTTATACCACTAGGCACGTAAAGCCATTAGATTTTCTCCCCATTCCTCCTCCCCTCCAAGCCAGACTTACATATCAGTAGATTAATCATCTAATTGCTGTCTACTCCATAATTCTTATGTTTCCTAGGATCATATTTGCCTTTTATAGAAAACAGGTAGCATTAAATTATTAGACACTCCCACTAAGGTCTCATTCACTGCCCAGTCAAGCCAGGACAATTTTCACAACAGTGACCCAACTCAAGGAATAAGGAAGTTCTATCAGATACCTCTAGAACATTATCCAGGTAAGGTAAACCAGACATTTCACAGTTTTCAGCAACTGGCATTAACCTACAGACTAGACAAGTCTTCACAAGAGTTGCCATTGGCAGTTGTTCTACTGCTCTGTTTCCTACAGCTTTGTCATTTAATTGCCACTCATGTCTCTACCACAGATCTAGAATCCAGTAGGATTCTCCACCACACTCTCAAGATAAACCACAAAAGCATTCTGAAATATCAACACACATCATCTCAGCATCATTTGGGAAAACACTGGGTTTGAATTATAAAAATTCTGTATTTTACTAGCAGCCGCCCAGCTTGTCCAGGTTAGCTATGCCTTGGTTATTCTGTCCCTACAAAACAGAAGTTCCTTTGCTTTTATCAGAAGGTTCAACATTAGCTTTAAGTTCAGTGGGCTCTGAAGAGACATGAAACAGCAGGTGTTAATAGCAACTTTATTGTTTCACTGGTGCAAAATCATGATACTGAATAAACTCGTGTAATGCATTTTCCCCTAAATTTACAGTAATGAAGGTTATACATATCTATATAGATTGCAATTTCTCTATTTTTATACTATTTGGAACAAAATTATCTTGATAAATATGCCCTGTGCACAGTACTGGCCCTCACTGAATGTCACAGAGCCTTAATATGCAAAATATAACTTCTGTTTTTGAACATGGTACTTTAAAACTCTCCAAACATGCATTAATATATTCTAGTTTTTAGGGAAAAATATTACACTTAGTCTTAACTTGCATTAAAAGAAAAGCACAAGCAGAATCTGACATACAATAATCCCAAAGACCTGATGCTCTGTAAAGGATCAGACACAGTTTCAGATGACAGTCACTGCCAATTTAGAACTCTAGTGCTACAGAAGCAACAGTAAACAGACAGAAGAGAAATCAGAACCAGAAGAACCCTACCATGTCACATGAATTTCAAAGAAGTTTCAGCCATGCTAACTGATGAAACCTGTAGTTGCTGGTCCAACCTTACAAATTTGTTAGAGTACTCACAGGTGTTTGAAGTGCCAGACTGAACACATGAACGTTAACTTAACTTGACATTTCTGAAAGGCACAACCTATGAATCTATCTTAAAAAAAACATATGGTATGTAAATGAAAAGAATTAAGTACAGTGCGTATCTTCCTAAAGAACAAGACCTTCATAAATTGGCCCCTCAGATTCTGGTGATTCCCTCCTCAGACGCAAGTGCTCCAGTGTGTTGTGAAAGTGTTTGTTAATTTGTTCTGTTTCTTCAGTAGACTCAAGGTTTGGGAGATCTTCTCTTATCTTCTGTATAAGCTGATTCAAAACCTGAATTGTCACCTACAGGAGAACATAAACAGAATAGAAGTCATCAACAAGACCTCTGTATAAGTGCATAGACACTACTTTTAACAGACTTG
Source organism: Aramus guarauna (assembly GCA_013400195.1). Classification (NCBI taxonomy): domain Eukaryota; kingdom Metazoa; phylum Chordata; class Aves; order Gruiformes; family Aramidae; genus Aramus; species Aramus guarauna. Next base: position 216,875 of record VXBL01005409.1, on the reverse strand, counting down.
TCTCTATACTACTGGTATTTGGACAGTTCTTAGAAATATTGGCAAGACTGTATGTAGACAAACTGTTGGAGACTGCCTTATCTTGTTCCTCATAGGACCATTCTGATTTCAGGGTTTTGTGGAAGGTTCCCCCATCCCAGCAAACGTGAAGAACTTCTTAAGTCATTAACCCAACAGCTTTGTAACTTTTACCACAGCATTTCTCTCCAGTTTGTTCAATACAAATTTAAAAAGCTTTAAACAAAGCACATAATCCAATTGTCTATGCACTCTAACATAATCTGTTTCTTGTTAAAGTCAGTCAGGATGGCAATATCTGATGTGAAGTTATTCTTGGTGACCGAGGAAAGTATGAATGCCTATGGTTGCAAGTCCATCACTAGACACAACAACACAGCACAAAGTGCACTGCAGACCACCACTGCATCCAGGGACTATTCTTACATCTGCCAAGTGCTTGAAATTCAAAGTTTTGTTTTCATCTCCATCAGATACAGCATCTCCTAAACTAGAGCACTACTATAGTGGGAAGCCAGTTCAGTTGCTGGAAATTCAGCAAATCCCTAAAATCTCTTTAGACAGTTTCTCAAGAACTACAGGGTGTTCATCAACACCTGCACTTGATCAAATCACATCAGATGGGATATGGATCTCTACTTGACCGAGCAACTTTTACAAACTGGATAAATTTACTAGTTATGTACTAACAGAAAATGTATGAGGTAACTACTGTCTCAGATTTCAGAATTTAAGCTGGTACATGAGATGTCATATCTATTTCTTGACAAGAAAGCTTATAACAACCATTTGTGGCACACTGAGCAGTGACCATGAGCAGCCGTAAGAATTTTCTTTCCCTTATATGTACATGTAAGTTAGGTACCACTAAAGTTAGAATCTTACTACTTTGTCATCTAAGTCCTAGTAAGTTTGATAGATATTTCAGGTATCCAAGTCTAACAATATTTAAGTTCATAACTAAACTGCAAAGGTTTGATGTTTTTCCCCCATGTAAGAACAAAGTTTTATCTACAGTTTTACTAGCATGTCAAGATTGACTACTCTGTCATTACCAGAACTTGTGCCTCTAATGAGAGGCTATGGAGCAAGTTGAAGAGACATGATTTAAGGTATAAGTGTCAGTGAAGAGCTTAAAGAAATGCTGTTTAAAAAAGATGCAATAGAGAGAATACAATTCTACTTACTGCCTCATTTTCCTTTTCATAAAAATAGATATATCTATTCAGAATTTCTATGAAGAGTTGGACTTGCAGAGAAGGGTCCATGCACTGATTTGCTATCTTCAGAGCCTTCTTTAGGCATTCCATCACTCTTTTTCCTCCATGAAGCTATAAGAAAAAAAACCAAAAGTTACAAGAAATAAAAGAACCTTAGGGAGCTCCACTGTCTCTTCCCTTGGCACATACATGACACTACCTCGTGGCCTACCACAGAAACACAACACTAAAACTGCAGAACAAGCTGTCAATGAAAACTTACCTTTCCTGACTGCCACCAATTGTACTAATTTTTCTGTTAGATCAGGCAATAACATTAAGAATTGCTGAAAGCCTTCAATTCTGTAATATGTACACTAATGCATACTTTGAGAAAAATATTTCAGACATTGCTCTTTAATTACAACAGCTTATGTGACAAGCCCTTAAGAACACAGTTGTTTGGGTTTGTTTTTTCTTAACCTTTAACTTCAACATCTTTAATTTGGAAGTTTGGTAGTTCACATAGAAACAACAGCTGCTATAATAAACACATGCAAAATGCAGACTGTACCAGTCAAACTAGCTGACACTCAAAAGCTTGCATGGTACTTCCACCCTTAAATTTGAGTTTTCTCCACATTTGTATTTATGCAACTTATACTGTAGTGAGATTTAGAAGGTTCACATATTAGAATACATTCCAACCAAATCTACATCATTAGTGATATATACACTTTAGATGTAAGAGCCTTCAGAAGAAAGGCAGAACTATGTTACTGAGCTAGGATGTGTTACACTGCTGCTGCTTTATTCTTACCTCCTCTCCATTCTTATCAGTGTTTCGGCCAGACCAAAACAGATGGGCGCAAGTGCTCACAGCCCGGCATTGGTCTGGCTTCTTAAGGAGCTTAGAGGCTGCCAGCGCACACTGAGTCCTCAGAGGCTCGTGGTTCTCCTCACTGAAGCACTTCATCCTCTCAAATGTCCCAATTATCAAGGTGATGGCAGCCAGCTGTGCTTTTGAATCACTGATTTCATCTTCATATAGAGAAAAGGCCTAGTGGGAGAGCAAGACTCTTAATCACTGCTTTAGAACACATCAGGAAAAAAGAAAAAAAATCACACCTGCTAGTAACATGGCAAGAAAATGTCCAGTTTTACATTTGTTAAAAACCTCAGGCAAGAAGAAAGATCTTTCATTGTGTCAAAGTCAAGTTAAATCCACAGTCTAGAAATAAGTCTTGCAAGGAATACTTCTTACTTAAGTGGTCATAGTAAACAAATGTGATCCTACATATAATCTGAAAATTGAGGTTTTCCTCATTTCAAGTGTCTGTTCAAATAAGGAACTTCAGTAGAAGTAGTAATCCCTGAAGAGGATTTGGTCCTTTGAAACACACAAAAGAGCAGAGCAGAAATTGAGTGGTAGGTCAGTGACCACAGAGTAGGTAAGAACAGCGTTTGCACTGCTCCTACATGGATGAAAAACCTTCAGAGAACACACCAGACAAAGTCTTGAACCATATCTCTGATAGAAGGAACATCATTGTCACACTGCTCTCACCTTCAGAATTGTGCTACAATGGCAACTGATTCAAGACAGTGAGGAAAAGCTAGTCGTTATCAGCAACTCAGTTTAAGAACGTGCATTACGAGCAGTATTCGAGGAAAGATTAGGACAAAGCTTGCAGCGTGGATAATGTTAAATACATTGGTTCTTTATCTGATGGGGAAGATGGGAAGGTTTTTGCAACAAGTAAGGCTTAAGACCACGTTACAGGTTTAAGTGTATTTTCATCATTTATAATAGGTTTCAATAGAAGGATTTTAATTAGCAAAGCCCAGCGTGGCAGTTGTGAACACAGCAAATTTTAGAGAACTTCCGAAGAGTGCTGGTGGTCAGGGCAACACCAGCCCGGTAACAGGAGCCGGTAGACAGTCTTGGAAACAGTGAAGGAGCATTTTATATTGAGAAAGCTACACTCCTCCAATGAACCAACTATGCGAGTAGGAGACAGTTGTCAGACTGAGTATTCAAATCAGTAGCAATAGAACTTAATTCCACAGCAGCCTGGGAAGCAAGAATGAAGGTAAGGAGTTTCTACCTAGTAGCATTAGCTGTCAATCGTTTCAGATGTTTTAATCACACTGGATGGTTCAGTGTTCAAGAAACCTACTCAAGCCAAATTTGAGGTAGCATAGGACAGCAACTGTAATAGTTGGACACTCACCTGGGACATGAATTCATAGGCCACAGTTTCATGATTCTCAAAGCCAATCTCTCCTGCAGCTAGTGCTCCTTGTAGGAAGAGCCGGAGAGGTAGCTCTGCCAGTTCTGCTTTGATCAGAGCACTGATGGTCTGATGAGCAAATGAGAAGATCTTCTGGCACTTCTTTTCCCACTTGTCATCCTAGAGAAGTGAAACAAGTCAAACCTTGAATAAGACCATTGCTATAAGGAAAAGAGAATCTAAATTGTAATAAGATCTGTTAAGCGCTCCAGTCCATTATCTTCTGCATGCCAGTCCAGCCACTTACTGATGTAGTGGTGAGTGCCCTAGCAGTACTGTGTTGGCCTCAGTGGGTCTTCACAAAGTATTACTTCCATTTACAAAAAGCTCACATGCATTTTTCCTACCAGTTCATAGAAACTTTCCTCAGAAGTCTATGCTGAGCTGTAGTTACCACAGCTATGCTTAGAACGTAACTGAGCAAAAGCCTAATTAGCTAAGCGGAGAAAAAATTCTATTTGGCCAGTCACTGTATTTAAAAATATTCATTTTGAAGAGCGTTTTAACAAAGAGCATTTTAACTTATTTCCCCACAATAAGGGAAAACATATTTAAGCTAACTTTCTCAATCAGAAAGCACTAAAAGGCCAAAATGGATCAGTGATTGTTTTAGTGTGCACTTTTAAAACTATCATGTAAGTTAACCCACAAAGAAGAACTTGCTTTTAGAAACATTAAAACAGTATAGCTACAGATTTAGAAGTCTATAAATTTCAATATCCAGATTTAAATCCATTTCATGCCTCCACTTGCAGTGTCATAGTTCTCTAATCTCCATGTAAAAACACCTAGTCAGTCACCTTCATGAATAAACACAACTAGCCAATTTCTGCTTCACCATTCCTCAAGTGCTCAAGTAATTTAATATGAATTGATAAAAATCCTCCTTAAATTAGAAAGCATTCACACCTCAAATAAAAATCTGCCTTGAGCAAAAAAACCCCTAGCATTCTGTATCAAGTCTTAGCATACTGTAGCCAGATGAAATGTATTTTTAAGAAAGTCAAAAAGAAGGAAGTATGCAAGAATTACCTAGAGGTCAACTTACCATTTTGGAGTTCTCTTTGTAGCGAAAAGCAAGCTGGTATGCTGCAAAAACCAATGGTGGTAGTGTAAAACGAATACGTTGGTTCCCACCTGCACCAAAGTGTTTCCGAGCAGTGTTTAGGATCTAAAACAAAAGCACTGTAAGCTTACAGAATTCTTGAAAGAGATATGTTATTTGCACCTATAACTTAATCTGCACTCTATGGAACAAGAGCAGATAGACAAGACATGGAGTTAACATCAGATAAATGACAGTATTTTGAGGGGACTACATACAAGTTGCTTTACTTGAATTAAATTTGTGCAGCATCTGTAGCTTTTTATGTGTTATCTGCCCAAACTTTTCCTACAGCTCCTTAGTAAGTGTTAGGCAACACTTGCCGTACTATATTAACTGCAGATACATTTTGGATTGTGCAGCAAGATATGTTCTGTCCTCAACGCAATGGAAGCTACAGAAAGGACTATTCTTTCTTACAATAGCCTGTAAGAAAGGAAAAGAAAGAAACTAAGTTCACAAAAATAAACACATAAGTCAATAATGTTTCTCATACTCTGAGAGAGACTATAGTGCCACATTCTGGTACTACAGGCTGTATGAAGACCATATACTTACACTAATTAAAATCTGAGTCCAAACACATTAACTGTATTTTCTGAGCTTTTTGTATATTTTGATACCAAGAGAATGCAAGTGGCACAGTGCTCCAAACTTTGCTTACTGCTTTTTAGATAGATGATGATATTAATTTTTCAGAATGTTAATTAAGACTTACCATAAACTAATACAGTTGCATCCACACTGCCCCCTCATGGGATGAAAAGTTTAAATCCACAAATACTTTTTAGTCCTTGCCTGCTTTTTCCAAATAAACATTTCACACTACCATTAAAGGTGTCATTCAATGTTGTTTACTGAGTTTGTAGTGCCAGACCACTGATGTTCCAGCTCCCAGCTACACTAAATTCTTGTATATTAAATAATGCAAGAACTGACAGTTCAGAGCACAAGCATTCAGAAGCATCAATTGCCATACCAGATACTGTTGGTCAGGGTCATCTGAACGCAAAAGATGAATAAATCTTCCCACAAGACTCTGCTCATCAGCAAAGTCCTCAGGGTCAGGATCTTCAGCAGGCTGATCTGGTTGATCCTGGATCAGCGTGGATACCAAATTCATGATAGCATCAACCTGTTAAAGGCAATACAAGCTCTGTTTAAACCAGAGTAGTCTATAAGCGTAAGCTGACAGCAACTGGGAACATCATTACAGCCATTCATAGTGCTGACAAAGCACGAGGAAAGTCTGTTATTAGCTGGCGATACTTCAGGACATATTTGCCTTACTCCCTGAAGAGGGGTCCCTCTTAACAAAAGTGGGACAACACAGCAGCATAGCGGAAATTCAGATTCCAAAAGTACTATCCAGCCTTCTTTAGGTAATAGACCTAGTTTTAAGGGGATTCATCTTTAAGGTCTTTGTTCAACCCTAACAGAAGTAGTCTGTAAGATAAGGTTAGGTAAAATGTGCAACAAGATACTTAAGGACACAAGTAGTAGAACTATTAAGTGGGATAAAGCCTGTGCTAATAAGATGGGGAGGTGGGGGCATGCAGGTGGGGAAAAATAGGTCCTGAATGAAGTCACTTAGTATGTGTTTCCAAGTCTCCAAACAGTATTTTGGATACTTAGAATTTCCACTAAAGTTAATTTATGCCATACCTGTTCTTGGGACACAATTTCCGTGTTATAGTCCAATACATTGCTAAGCACATAACAACTCATACTCTTCCTGGATTCGTAATCAAAGTATTCAAAGAGTGGGTGAAAGTGTTTTAGTTTCAGAACTGTCAGGATATTGTTGTAAGTATCAACAGGGATTTTCAAAAGTCTAGTCAGCTCCTTTGAAACAGCACTGCTTGTTGCAATACTAAAAGAAAATATATGCAAAACACACAATTAATCCGTAGTTCACACATGTAGACAGATTTAAAGTTTGCCTCAATACCAATTCTGATGTATACCACAACATCTAAGCAACTTGTTGCGAGGGAGATAGGAAATAAACTATCAAACCCAGTTACATCTTGCTCTTTAGGATTTACAGTGGAAACTGCACATTTTAAGTTGCTGATAGCAGAAACAGAGACTGTAGCTGCAAATTCAGCAAGAGGAGAACTCTAGAGTCCTGTAAGGGATGAACAGATAATGACTACACACACCGCGGCATACGCATTGTGTAGCTGTGCAGCTATGCAGTAGGATTTGTGCACAGGTGAGCAAGTCCTGGTTAGTCAGTAGTTTATCCTGATCCTCTCTAGCTTGGCCCAAAACCAGTAACCTTACACATCCAGAGCATACGTGTATGCTATCCTGCCAAGTGTGGTGAAACGTGTAAGTCAAGATTTTAGAGTATTAATTGCCAGTCCAGAGAGAATGCAAGAGACATTTACTTACTGTTCCAGATTAAGTTTATTGAATATTTCTACAGTTGTCTCCAACACCTTATCAACATAGTCAACACGGTCTGGGTAGCATTTCATAGCCAAGTTAATGAGAGAAACTTGCAAAGATACCACATCCTCTGAGGGCATGTCCTGGCGAGACTGAAATTTAAGACAACACTGAGCTGATAAAAAAGCACATAACTTTGGAAAAAAAAAAAAATCTGCATGCAAGAATACACAGCATACCTGTATAACAGTAGCAACCTGCTGTGAAAAGATGTCAAACAGTTTGATATCTGCTGGAATGCCAGGTCCATCTTCACGATGTGCAAATAAAGCTAACCTGATAACAGATAAAAGGAAAGCAGCTCGGTCAGTATAGTTTTCCCACTCCTCAGATCACGCCAGAAAGAGACATTGGCAGAAAAAGCAAGTCCTTTAGCTGTATTTGCAAGCTCTATTACAAGCAAAAAGGAAATTAAGAGAAGTCAGAAGACATAAGAGCAACTGAGCCTGGTAAATATCAGTCCTGGAAAAGTGCTGACAGAGATGGCAAGATGAAGAAAGAATGAGGAGGGTGTTTCATAATTCATGTTCTTCAGCTAGCAGCAAGTGTTCTGTTCTGTCCAGCGGAGAAAGAGGTGTAATGTAGGCTGATGGAAAAGCAAATATCCTGCATCCATTCAGTAGTATTTCTGAAGCCAGACATCCAGCAGCATTCTCTGTAAAATTATCTCCAGAGAGAAAACAGAGAAAAATGCTGACTTAACTATGCTTTTTCTCCAAACACAGATGAACACGTTTGGGACTTCCACTGTTTGCAAAGAGCAAAATACAAAGTAAATCTGAAGTCGAAAAGAATATTTTTTTTTTTTTTTGGGGGGGGGGGCAGGAGGGGAAGAAAGAGATTGGTATCCAGCAAGCATCCAGAAGATGTGGTTTCTCTATCTGTAACAGGAGAAAGTCATGCCAACCACCACTTTTGCAGAAATCAGATACAAGATAAGAATCACCACTATAGGAAGGCTAGCACCTTACCAAAACTGCAGCTTAAAAAGATCAGCATTGCTATCTGTGCTTTCTAATCTTAATTAGAGAAAGACATACAAGAATATTTAGGAAAAGGCACCCAATTAAAGTTAAGTTATTTCTTACAGTGTTTCCAAACTTTGATTCTGAATGAACTTTGGGTCTGAAACAAAGAGGCAGGTAAGAAAAGGTTGAGGTGCCAAAATACTTCACTGCCACGAAAAATAAACATTGAACTACGCTTATATTTCATTAGGGTGGTAACAAGCAGACTTTCTAAAGCCAGGAACAATCCCTGCCTTTTCTCAAAGGGGGAAGGTAGCTTTTCTTGGCAACAGCTCAGAGGGTAAGGCCAGCATGCTACAAAGTATGACCAAGTTGCAGGCAGATGGCAGCATAATTAAAAGCTATGAATGGTTTAGTAAGGCAAGAAAGATCCCAAAGCAGCAAGACTATTTGCAGAAAGATTCCATTAAAGGAAAGCCCCATGGGAACAGGGACTAAAGCTTCAAAAGCTTCCTCAGCAGTTGTTGACGTTCAGTTTCAATTACCCCACGCCAGCTGAAATATGCCAACAGGCACTACCTGTAAGGGGCAGATTCACATCTTAACTACATGATACTGAAGCACACCTAACAACTACAACCCAAATACGAGAGCAACATCTTCCCTACAGGCATGGATTCCAAGAATGATCCACTCATATCCTCCAACACTTGCTGCAAGATTACAACCAAAAGCACAAGTTGCCATACTACAAAAAAAGATAATCATCAACTGCCACCTTTTGATCCTTGTCCTATAGCCAAATGAGAAGGCTCTGGAAGACACTTAAGTGGCCCAACAAAACACAGTAGCAAGAAATGTAGGAGGGCAGCATGATTGTTGCCAGTAAGTTTATTACTGTTGTTTGTAACAGTAAGAATAGAAAACCTACTGTGGAGGTAATACCAAAGCTGTTTAGGTCGTCTTAAGTAGACTTGACAGCAAAAGCTACGTGAGGAAAGCCTTCTTGCAAGAATTACATTTCTATACACTAATGTAAAAAGGTAGCCAAAGATCCTGTGCCTCTGTTGAAAGCAGTCTCAAGACTGTGCAAGCGTAAGGCTTTTTTGAGGTTTCAAAAAAGCCATGTAAGTGCACTTCCTTTCTGCAGTAAGAAAGTAGTGGTGACTCACTGATATTCTGTGTTGCTTCCTTTCAGGATACAAATCTTCAGTTGCAATTTCTCCCCCACATTCAAATTCAATGCAAGCAGTTTGAAGCAGCACCTCCACAGGAAAAATACACTTTTGGGAGAACAAGCATGAAGCTAGTGGTAAACTAAGAATTAAGAAGGTAGTTCCATTTCCTACTAGCTCTTTCATCAAGAGGCATGTGTTATGTTTTCTGATCAACATTGCAAGGCAAAGTATCCTTGATACACAATTTAGCCATTAGGATCTTCAAGCTTTCAAGAAGTACCAGTGACCAATAAGGCTGTCAAGCTGAACACTGCTGCCCCTTTAGTTCAGAAACATGAAATTGGTCAATACTAAATGGGTTGTTTCCTGGCTTAATCTGTTTACTAGTTTTAATTGGTTCTGAAAGCAGGTTTCATTGGAAGCTGTAAAAGCAGAGTCCAGAGAGCAGATGCTACAGAAATAATATTCTTCACAGCCTTAATTACAGCTGACGGAAAGACACAGAAACAGTGAAGTTAAGCGGTATTACAAATTGAAAGCTTTCAAATGCTAGAAGAATTATCATCTGCTTGTGCACAACACAAACTTCATTTTGAGTCAATTTCCACCCCCTTGGTCACTCACCTGTCAATTAAAGCAATAATTATATTTTTCACATTCACATTTTGGTGCAGCTCAGCACAGGCTCTGAGAAATGGGTTCAGGGTTTGGAGGTGAAATTCATCTGGGAAAACCTGAAGTTTTAGATCAATAGTCATCAAGTTATAAACTGAATTTGCCCATTTTTACACAGCAGTAAAATGCAACAGAGTAATTCTAAAGCAGATAGCCACATAGTAAATACAGTCTGGCCTATGAAGGCTTTAGGGTTCCCCAAGCTGACCTTGGCTGGGTAAATGCATGAAGCAAGAGATGCAAGACAAACGGGTAACTTGAAGGCCCAGCTATTACAATTCATACAGCAGGCACTGCTGCTCAGATGCTTACAAGCTTTGACAACAGAAGGAGCACAAAATGGATTCATCTCCACTCTGCCCATCTGGTTAAAAAAAAAAATATATGGGACAAGCCACTATGTAAGAGTCCCAGTGACAAAGTTTTCCAGTTCATGAGGAAGAGATGAAAGTAGCCTGAATCTGACTAGAAGTATGGGAGTGTCCCTGTGTCCCATCACTGCAATTGAATTTAAGCCGCTCACCTGTATGATGCACTCCATAAGGTACTCCTGAGCTAAAGCATCTCTACAGTTTACAACTTGCTCCAATATTCCAGGCAGAACAATCTGAAACAGGAAAAAAAGTCTTGCAGTGATTTTACAATTACTTTCTAAGTTTATAGTCACACATATGCATTTAATCCAAGCAGAGCAGTATTTCTAACATTTCTCAGCTTATCCTTTACATAAAGGCTTTCTGATAAAAAGTCCTGGTTTTCAGCAGTTCCATCCTTCAAAGAAAAAAACCCACTGGTCTCTGATATCTGTCCCTTTCGTACATTACACGGCCTGCAAGCTTTGATTTACCAAGTCAGTGCTACCAGCTTTCCTGGCACATACCGTTACTCAGGGTCCCAGCAGTACCACTCAAAATAGTTTTCAGGAGCTATATGGTAGAACTTACAAGGGACAGACTTCTAAATAATATCTTTGCTTGACTGTCATTTCATGCAATAACAGTTCTCTTCAATGCTTTGGGAAGAATAGCTTCATTTAACTTGTAAAGTCTATCACGGAACACTATGTATACACATCCCTTAAACTAACTCATTGTTCTCTAAGTAAAATGGGAATCAGGAAGGAAAGTTTTAAAATTTGTTAACATTACAGAAAAGCTTATAGGAAAAATGCATGAGTTATGTCCTTAGCCTCACAACACATTATACAGCTACATTAGTGTTTAGAACTCTTCCTCAGGTGAAGAGTTTGAGAAGCACAGGATACTGAACTAAATTTTAGCATAGCTGTAACACTTCAAGTTGCTCATCTGAAAGTCCAAACTGGTTTCATCCTGAAAAAGTAACAGAAGTCAGAAGATGGACAAACATCTCACCTGTTTATATCGCTCCACATTAACACCTTCCAACTGACTGAGACGAACCAGGTTTGTTCCTACTAGGATTCTCAGTTCCTGCCTTTCTCGTTCCCTTTTCTCTCTGTCCCGACTATGGCCCTGGTGTTGCATTCGCACCCAAAGTTTGTTCATCTCAGCAAAGTTCAGCAGCACGAAATCCATCGAGTCACTGATGTCTCCAGTGGTCTCTTCACTGCAAGTGAGAGCAGGAAAAGCTTGTCAGAGGTATTCATCCTTCCATCCACTGGTGAACAATCTATTTTTAAGAAGGTAGGAAGGTGGGGAAGTGTGTGGTGGCGTATCTGGGTTTGTAAGAAAGGTTCATATCCTCACATGTGAGAAACCTTAGTTCCAGAAGGGAGTTCTTAATGCACAAAACAGCTGTCAAGTCTACAAAGTTCTAACATATTTACTTCTCTCAAATCTGAAGGGAAGTTAAATAAGTTCTGTTAAAAACAATAAATTTTTTTAAAGTTATAGCCCATCTTTCTTACTCTGCTTGCTCGCCTTCATCTGGTAAAATATTCCTGGTACACTGCAGGAGATAGTTTCTAAGAAAGAGGCCTCTAAGAGGATGCTGTACTCCACGGCACATCTCCACCAGGTCTTTCAAAATATCTTTCCTGGACTGTGGAAATGACTTGACATAGACAACACCTACTGTTATCAGGAGATACCTGCAAAAGGCACAGAATCAAACAATAAATTGTGAAGTAACAATATCATACTTAAAGGCAACAGTTCCTTTCTTACATCCTGGGAGTATTACCAAAGCACAGAAAACAATAAAATGTCATCTAGGTCCCATAATTTTGGATATTTAGTCAGCTTTCAACTCCTATTCCCCTCTGCTACAGAGCACAGCAAGTCTGAACAAACACTTGACCTCACTGCAATGCTTTATACATTGAATGTGTAAATGCTGAGCATGCATAGGTTCTGAGCGCTCTCAGACTAGCTTGCCTATACTTCCAGCATTCCACTAAGCTGGAAAACAGCTCTGGCACGTATAGATAAGTAATCTATTACGGTGAAGCAGTTAAGCCTCTCACACAGTAGTCTAGCTGCTATGCTCTTCAGAAATCCCCAGACCTGTACTTATTCCTTCAACATCTCTATACTAATCAACTGTTAGATGTAACATGCAAGATGCAAAGGACTGGTGCTCCAGTATACCTGGACTCCCCTTCAGCTTAAGAGACAAAACATACAATGCTCAGAACCTTCACATATTCGGTTTAGAGGCCTCAATCCTCCCTGCGCACTTCTCTGCCTCATGCATGGATGTGCACAGAACCTCCATGAAAGCACCAGAAGTGTTCATCAGGGACAACTAGAGTCTACATCAAGCAGGTAGGAAGACAACTCAAATTATTATGCAGAGGGGTAAAGATAATGTGGAAGTCATTAGCCAAACTCCAGAAACTGCATGAGGGTGCAGTCTGGTGTCTCCAAAGCCTCTTCCTGGCACGAACATAAGGTCAGGTGTTAAAAACTGCAGTACCAAGCAAAATCTGAGGCCTAAGTCTGAATATCTAAAAGATCTATTCCAGCCCAATGGTCACATATGTAAAGATAAGCCTTCCAGTATCATCTCTACCATGCTAACACACAGCCAAAAAAAACATACTCAGAAGAAGAAAGCTTTTAGAAAGTAAGTTACAGAAATTTTCAGCTTTCTTCTCACACTTCTTACTTTCCAGAGTGACAGACTGTTACGCAGCATCTACTGTGTGTGAGAATCTAAGACCTATATCCTCAGGTACAAGTTCATGAACAGATAACAGAAAAAGTTAATAAATGTGTAGTCAATCTCACTGATCAGAACGTGGTACTTGGTAAATCTTCCACTGACCAGCTCTTTACTCAAAAGCCAACTTTATTCCAAGATCAAAGTGCTTTCATCTTGGTCATGTGCAAAACCAACACAGTAGCAGGAGGAACTGACTTTCTGCAGCTGCACTCTTGGCATAATCTCAGAAGTCTCATAGCAATCCACTCTTAAGATATGCAGAAATACTAGTCACCACTGCAAACCAAATTCTTGCTGTCAAGCAAGAATTTAGAGTCAATCATTACCTGAAGCCAGAGCCTGACCACTATTCACCAATTTAAAAAAAACCCATGACACTAACATATATACACTTACAGTCTTGGAATAATATTTCCAGCATACTGCACTAGCTCATAAAGGTCTGCCACCTTCCGTCCTTTGGCAAATTCATCTGTCAGGTAAACTTCTAAGTAGTGTAGTTCATCAGAAATTGCCATGTCTTTTTCTCATAGTTAAGGATTTTAAGTCAGAATGTCTACAACAGATTTACATAGCAATTTGCTTATTCACACCAAGGAGGAAAGATGCTATAGCAAATACAATATTGCTCAGGTAGGCAGTACTTCTGAAACAAAAATCACTATTGGGATAAATGTGCAAAGTTAACCCCAAGTGTTCAATTATCATTTTTTAGCATATTAGAAAAAGGGGAAAACCCTAATAAAATAGTGAGCAAATGAATGTGACTGAACAGAGTAATTAAAGGCATACTATGTGTCACAGAAGAACATCACCCACACATGGAGAAAGTATTTGAATATATCCACATTCTATTCCCAAGTCTCATGAAAAGGCTCCCCTTCTTCAGATACCACAGTACGCACAACTTAATACATCAAGGCACTGACTTATGGTTAAAAACTAAGATAATAATGAAGGGCAAAAAATAAGTTGGTTTTACAGATTTTTGGGGTAGCATAATGCAAGCAGAGATGTTTTACAGAGCTGATATTTTTATAGACCTAGACTCCCAAAACCTCCCAAAGGAAGATATTAAAGATATTAAAGACCTGCTTTATACCAAAGGGAAAAGATGAACTTACACAGTGAGCAAATAAGTGTATATTCTCCTACAATATATATAGATAACTAAATACTGAGAAGAAAAGTGCTAGAAAATATCTGAGACCAACATCTGATCACTGTACCAAAAAAACAGATGAACATTTAATTCCAAATTCAGCATTTCAACTATTTGTTTCCTCTTCAAAGGATACAGAGCTCATAATAGCTCTTTGGAGATAACATAGAAGTCCGCAGCTCACCAAGCATGTTGGAAGCATGTTTCAGAGCATCCATGAGCTTGTTTTTGTCCTTTAGAGGAAGAAAGAGAGAATAGTCCATAAGAAATAATACTAGGCAGCTATAGTATTTTAGAAGGCTTTTTTTCATAGCTTTTTCAAAAAGCATGCAAAGATTAAGTAAACATCAGGAAAGCATTAACTCAAATCAAGTGATTTAGTTTCTAGCTTGTACTATGTTGCCCATCCTAATTAAGTGCAACATTATACCTGAAGGTAGTATATGAAGACAGAGCTACAGTACTAAGTTGTAATACTAATGGTAAAAAAAACCCTAAAAATTTTGCTTATGCAGGAATCTCCACCCACCACTCAGATTCTATCCAGCAAGCAAAACAGAACAGATTCCCTCCCTCCTCAATCTGGTCTGTTGTTTTGCTCAGATCTCATGAAGAAACCTCTGGCAGACAGAGGATACACACTGCCAGCAGACCACTGTTAGAATTAGACTCCTTCCCCCTACTTCTCACCCAACAACAGCAGCTTACTGAAAGCCACAGTTTATTAGGCTGCATATAACTTACGCTTATAATGTATATAATCACCTGGCATCACAGGATACAAGACAAAGTTCTAATCTACCACCTATATATACTTGTTCAACCCATCATAAGAAGCAGCATTAAGTTTTGGGGAAGAACGGAAGGAATTGCTGGTGTGATCCACTTAGTCTATTGCCACTCACATAGCAGTGAAAAGCTAAGCTGCAACTTCTTTCAAAAGCATTCCACAGAGTATAAAGCTGGAAGAAGTGTTACCTTTCTTGCTAGTGTCATTTGGCTGCAAAGTTAGCTTCACTAACCATGTGAAAATATACGGCAATATGTAAGTTTTCATTCCAACTTTAGGCAGTTTCTCCAAATAAAAATAGGCTTCTCAAACTCAAGAAAGCTACACATGATGACATCATCTGCCTGCACTGGCAGATTTCAAGATAAAGATCTCAGCACAACCCTAGCTAATGGGCCTTTCCAGTCATAGAAGACTTTATGCATTAGTCCACAATTAATCACTACAAAATTTATCCCATGCAGCAGGTAATTCATTAGCAGCCTTATGGTCTGTGGCTCATGCCAAGAGAAGACTACATGGCAAAAACAACAATAATTTGAACATAAACAAGAATAGTTTCTCATCACATAGCTCCATGAATTTGAGTAATAACCTTCCGATGTCAAATAGCAGGCTTATCCTCAGTTTAGGTTTACTTAAGTGCAAGCACATAAATTATAAAGGTTAATCTTGTCTACACTGGAGCAAAAATCAGGAAGACACATTCAAAGAATACTCAAGGTTCACTATCATTGAATAGCTGCCTCATTTATTTGCAAAGCCTCTGCAGAAAGATGCATAAAGGGTTAATTTTCCTCACAGCACTAGAGATTAGTGCTGATTTATTGTACTCCTAGTAGACAAGAAGCTTCATTGCATTTTAAAATCACATTCTTACCAAGCATCTCTTCATCTGGAAGGACTGCACCTTCACAGCCTGAATGGCTTCATCCAGGAGTTTTTCCTGTTCATCCTGAGGAGATTGTTGTGTTGTTGGCTAGAGAGAAAAAACCCAGAACTCAAATTATTTTTATGAAGCTGTTTATGACTTGTTTCAAACAGGGTTCCTGTAGTTTAGAACACAGTGCAAGTGACACTGCAGTGTGACCACTCAAGAGTTGTCAGAAATAGCTGTGTGACATGTAAGGGAGAAAGCTCCCACTACTCTGTAAAAACCCGAGGGCAGGGAGGAAAAAGGCTTTTGGTAGCCTGCAAGCACTGTTGCTTCTTGCAGTACAGAGCCATAGGGACACAACAGGGTCAACTTTTCCCTTTTAACATTTAGAGGTCAAGAATCCAGCACAAGTATCTGGCAAGAAAAAACTTCAAGAGCATGCAAAGATATCACCATGCTGAGAGGAAGTATTGCTACTTCTTGACGCAGAGCTTCAAAGCAATGCCCAGACCACACACACTGCAACTGTACAGATGCTTTCAGTACTCACGAGTTCAATTAACTACTATCAGAGCCACACAACTCTATTAAGGACAAGTTTCAGATAAGCAAAGGATAAAGTACAGTTGGTGCTTTCCAGAAGCTAGAAGCAACTTGCAGGAAGCAATAGAAAACTGAAGACAAGCAACAACCCTTTATGTCCCTTACTTGTAAGAGGGTCACTGGGACCTCTCCTCAAAAGAGGGACATTCCAGGTCTTCAACTTAAACTTTCAACATCTTTTGCTTTTCCAATGATCACACTACATTTTCTTATATTATTAAATCCAGTGCTTATAGCCTTAAATTTCCCCCCAACCCAGCAATAACACTCCTACTGCAGCTGCTCCCTGCCCTCTACCAGACTGATGAGATTAGTTTCTATGAGCGTCACCCTCTAAAATGTCCAGATTTACCTAGCTCAGAACCCCATATGCTGTCCCCACCTGCAATCTGCCTTCCTCCTAACACCTTACAAGGAAATACCACCATCCACCTATTGTTTAGGCCCAGTCTTCAGCATCTCATTAAGAGGCTCCCAGCCTCTCCTTTTTGTTTTCAGATGGCCTCTCTGAAATATTGACAAAGATAAAAGTGCTGATGTTGTGTCCCAGTGACATCTTTGCTAGTCTTGACAAATACCATGCACAGTGATTAGCACAGCAGGTTCTCCAAGCCTGTAGCTTCAGTAATTTCTCGACTATTTATACGTGTTCTTCTCATCCACTGTGTTCAGAAGGTACCTGGTCTCCTCTTTTTAACTGAATCTCAGTAACAAGCTAGCAGACCATGAATTACATAATCCTAATGTTCTTAAAAACAGTATCTTCAGTACCAACTCCTCCCACACAGCCCATACTTGGAGTCCTCAAAAGTATCTTTTGATGACAGATTAAAACTGAGGTCTTCATTAAAATAGAGAGGGTTTAGTTGAACAACTTAACGGTTATAGAGTATTACAGCCTTGGCACATCTGTTTCTCCCCTATTTAATTGGGTTTTGTTCTGCAATTGGAATCTCCCTAATAAGAATCGTAGACAGTATCTCTGCCTTGTTCTCCCCTCTACCTTTTTTCACATACAGAAAACAGACAGCGTCACGCAATACTGTTCTTGCCTTGATCATGCTCAAATAGGCAGTGAATTTCTGCCTTTGAAGGTTTTCAATCAGCTAGACAAAACCAAGGCTGATCTAACATTGCTGACAACCCTGCTTCAAGCAGGAGGTTATATGAAATAAAGGTTCCTTCCAATCAACACATCTATGACTCAATGTGCCTCAGTAACATTCAAACCATGCACAATAATTAAGAAGCCTATTTTGTCAACAGAAAAAACTACCTCTTCTAATTAGAGAAACTGCACCACTTACAAAGCTCTCTCTATAATTAATCACATAAAGTGTGGGTCTTCCAAAAATGATTGAAGTATAAGGCGATAGTGGTATCCATAGCTAGATGACCCTATTTCCCAGGCAAATCAATAGCTACAAACTCTAGAAAACCTCCAACTGTGAAGCAAGTACATTCTGCCAACAGAACTTTGCTGTAATTGCTAAGCTTTATTTGTACCGTGCCAGACCAGACTTTCAAGGAACAGAAAATGACAGTGCTGGGACTAGTGTGCAACAATCAATATCAAAGCATCACGTAACAGACTTGCTGAATTATGACTAGACCAGCACATGTGTCACCCTACAGTCCCCTGAACCCATATTAGTGCTTTAGAGAAGATACATCACTACTGAGCTGAATAGCACACGCTCTAACCACACCAGATATCCCTATATTAAAGCTAGAAACACTGGAGTAACAGGAACTTGGGGCTAGTGTTAATAAATCCCCTTCTAATGGGCATTAAGCTTACACAGCTACCAGTCCTGCTCTTCTATCCCCAGTTGTTCGTGGGGGCCACATAGCGCTGGGAGAGCTATTTAGGCTGTAAAGCATCAAATAAGCTAGAACACTAGCCCAGCTGATTGTAGGGTGAAGTAGATGAATGGCAAACTACCAACCACATAAAACCTTGCAAGCAGGGGTGTGAAAAGGCAGCCTTTGACAGCAACACCAAGTTAAAGCATTTATTGAAACACATACTTTGCTACAGCCCCAAGAAGCGGTTGACTGAGTGTCCACGCATCAGTCTCCTTAATTTTGGTGTGAAAACAACTGGTTAAATCATAATGGCTACTATGAGTTTGACTATGCTTTAGATGATACAAATAATGATCTCATCAGAAATATCTAACTGAAGGTATACACTTTCTTATGCAACTTTAACCACCATTTTTAGTGACAGTTGGGGAAATAATGGTACTTCAGAGCCTTGCTCTATCGGACCTAGCTTTCCTATTTATGATGAACCAGAGTCAGCTTTACATCAAATTCTGTCTGCATCAACAGAAGATATTGACAGTATTTCCATTTCTGCTCTAAATCTGAGCAGCAAGGCCCTACACTGTATTCAAAATTGGGACTGTAATAAGTGCAGGACAGAATTCACTGACACAAGCATTTCCGTTTTACTGTATTTTTTCCTTATATATCTCTTCAAGATTAAAGTTACATTCATATCTGTTCTGATTTGAAGACTGAAAAGGTGATTGGTATAAACAAAGATGTCTTTACTACAAGGGTACTGCACTTCATGTCTGAAGAAAAGACAATCTCAGTACTTTACAGTTGCACAGGCAGCAAGATAACCTACCACTGATTGTAACAAGCATACAACCAAAATAGTCTGAGCATTGTTTCAGCAGCTTTACTTCTACATGAAGAGAAAACAGCAACACCACTGAACAACTTCCAACTTTCCTACTTTCCAGTTTTCAAAGTCTGAATATTCAATCAGCTTACCCTTTTCTTTCTACTTCAGAAAGCAAACTACTTTCAGCTTCAGAACTGTAGAGCATTTCTGCACATAACCTGGTTATTATCAAGTGATACACAAGATCACGTCAAGATACACATGTCCTGATACATATTCCTGAAGTTTGAGGAAGTTGTAGCAAAAAGCAACTGAAGTAAAGAGAACATACAGCAAAAGCCCACCAATGACAGTTAGCAGGGCACACACCAAGCCAGAACCCAGTTCTTCTGTCAGATACAATGTGGAATAAAGCTGTTTATTTTCTGTATCTTCCACTTCAAATGAAGAACCTAATAACACAGGATGTTATTTTCAAGTGTTATTTTATCAAAAATGCAACTGCGCTGTGGAGTCCTATGCCAATCTACAAACAAAAGTCTTGAACATAAGCTTTTGAAGTGGCAGATACTTTGACACCGGAGAAAAGCAGCAGTACTCTGTAACCAAGGCACAGAACGTCCTGCTTTGTCAACAGCATGTACAATAAGGTATAAACAACTGCATGAACACAAGATAAGCAATTTATGGCAATTATGGAGCCATTTAGACTTTAGAAATGCCTAAGCCTTATCCCCATTAGATACACTGCAAATGCTGAAGAAAAGAGGAGAGTTGATGTGAACACAGTTTTCTGCTTTACTTGCTCCCTAACCTTTTTGCCTCTGAAGCCACAAGGAAGCCTGTGAGCAGTGAGGGGAGGACAGAGAACTGCCTCTTTCAGCTGCATTACCAGTTTCTGTACAACAGACCATAGCCTTTTTCTAGCTTTGAAGAAAGGACTATCATAAGTTACCACATGCAAGTTATGGAAGTCCCAACACACAGCAGCTGAATTTGGCAGAGGGGTGAGGAGAGCTGGCTTTTGGTGTGGGGTTGTTTTTTGTTTTGGGTTTTGTTTCTTTATCAGTTTGTTTTTGGTTTTGTTTTTAAATAAAGGCTAGTGAACTGTAAGTTGCCTTGGAAAACAAGAATTTCTTTTAAACCCAGAGCTAGCTAGGAAGAAGTCTACTGCCTGGCTAATCAGAGTGGGTAATACAAGTTATCCTGTAGATAACACTTACAAAAGTGTATTATCACAGCAACAAACATTATTCTGGACTGCGCCTATCGTCATAATAGCAACTGGTCTTGGGCATACAAAGTGAACTTTACATCTATTGTTTAGGATTTACTTATTTTCCAATGCTCATCTCCATGAGAAGACATCATAAAATTCACACTTAGTTTCATACTTGAGACTTAGCTGCACTCTGGAGACGGTTATAATTTTGGGTCAATATGTTGACTAGTTAAGATGCTTATTCCATTTAAAAAAATGGTAAATTGCAGTACTCAGGAGAAAGAATTACATAGTATTGAAATACAGAGGAATTCAAGGCAAGCTTGTGGAGCCTACCCAATAGCTTGGATTCTGGCGATACAGATATCTTAAGTTGGATGCAGAGTATAAATAATACAAAGTAGAAGGTTTTGCTTCTGTTCCAATCTAAAGTTCATTAGATTTACCCTACCTCCTCACAGATGGATTTTATTAGGGCTAGCTACCAGTCACCATTGAGACATTTAAAATGAATGCTATCCAAGAGAAAAGATGGCTTAGCTACAGAAGCAGATCAGGACAACTAACTACCAGCCTACAGATGAAGGCTGGGTGCACACAATACATTGCTGTAAAAGTCATCAAGCTGCTTGGAATTAACAAAAAAACACATAACCATTTTATACCATATTGAAATCATTACTCTGCAATACTGAAGGCAACTCCAGAACTTCTATTACATCTCACAGTACAGGAGCTCAAAGATGAGTCAGATAGAAGAAAACACTTGTCACATGTTTAAACTGGTACTTACTGCCACAGGAAGCCATAAGACATTAACAATCAAGGCACTGGACTTTTTATTCAGGGGATGATCAAGAATAGCCAGAGTACTCTTAAAAATCAGTCTTGTTAAAGGTACTTAAACATTCAGCTTCAGGTTTAAAACAAGCTTGGCAACAAGAAATGGCAGTGAAGCTGAATTTGGTAGAGGGGATCATCCCATGTTTAACACCTAGAAGTTTATTTTTCCCTGAATCACCTGATATCAGCTATTCTTAGAAAGAGGACATGAGACCAGTCTCAGGCCAGTTTCCATGCAAGTGACAGAGGAAAGTTGTATCATTCTTGAGTTGGTGACTACCACAATGTATTTCTCTGGGGGACAGAGACTGCTATCTAAGTAGATGTAGCATTTCTCATCACCCAATTAAATATTTTCCATTCATTTTTCAAGGTATATTACAGGTTTTGCCCACATACACATCTCTAGAGGATATAGTATTAAACTTATACCAACATATGCATAACTTTAAAAGGAAAGGCTGTCCCAAAAGCCTAGGAACTGCACAATCTCTGCTTTATAAAGCACTCGGGTTTTGCCTCGCTGTCTAGATCCTGTTAGTACTGTTTATACTCCACAGCTAGGCTAATCAACACACTGCAACGGTTATAGCAAGTGTTGTGCAAAGTTTTATTGAATATTAAATGCTACAGAAGACACGCACTAAACAAGTAGACTCTTCCATTTTACCAGGCAAACTTGATTGTCACCATATTTTTATTGAAGATTTAAAAGCATTTCCTAATAAGAGATATTCCCATGCTGAAATTTCAGGTTTGCCCCTCTAATAAACATCAACATTTGTTCCAGGCCAGCTTTATCGAGCAGGGCCCACCAACACACAACCTTTTTTTCTGCAGGAAGAGAAAGGGGGGTCACTAGGAAAGCCTGAAACAGCAGCCCTGGAGGGGCAGGAGTAACTGAACAGCAGACTGCAGCAGGGACAACAAGAGCACACGTGCACAGCAGCAGAAATGGCATAACCTGGGGTTTACGACCGGAGCAGCACGCTAGGATACATTAAACTCCGAACGCAAGTGCAGCAGCGGTTCCCTAACAAGAACACCTACCCGCCCCGCGCCCCTACGACCAAACTCGGCTGAACCCAGTAAAGCAGTGACTCGCACCGACCCGCCGCAGCAGCGGAGCGCGGGCAGCGTTCGCGACCGTTANCAGCAGCAACACCCCGCAGCGCCGCGCAGCGTCATGTGACTGCACCGCCCGCGCCGCCCCGCCCCGCCGCCGCGCCGCGGCCTTTCCATTGGTCCGTTTCGAGGAAGTGGCCCCCTCCAGGCCGATTGGCCTAGAGGACGATGATTGGCGGTGGAGCCGGCCAGTCCGCTGCCGAATGCGGCTGCGCGTCGGAAGGCCGGGCGCTGCAGGGTAGGCCGGGCGGGAGCGAGCGGCGGTCGGGCGGCCCATGGAGCGCGGCGCGGTGCGGTGCCTCGCCGCCCGGCTGGGCCTCACCGAGCCCCGCGTCATCAGGTACCGCGCGGCAGCCGCCCCTCGGGCGGGCCCGGCTCCGGCAGAGCCCCCCCAGAGCGGTGTCTCCGTCCGGCGGCCGTTATCGCTATCGGTGCCGTCCCCTCGCGCGGTGGAAGAGCCCGCGGGACATGCCGCGCTCCCGGTGACCGCGCACCAGCTCCAGCCGGGCGCCCCCGCTCTCGGGAGCGTTATTCCCGTCGGGATAAGCGTTATTCCCGTCGGGATAAGCGTGTGCAGCGCCGCGGTGCTGGCCCGGCCCGCTCCCCTCCAGCCGCCTGACCGCCGCTTTGCCGCCGGGCCTGCCCGGGCTCCGCCCCGGGGGTGCTGGGCTGGGTAGGCCTCGGGTCAGTTCCGGCCCGGCCCGTCTTACTGCCTCGCAACTGCTTTGTTAACGAGGGCCTTGTGTGCTGGGTGTGTTGCAGAAAAGCTGAAGAGTATCTGCGGTTATCCCAGGTGAAATGCACGGGATTAATGGCTCAGATGACGGCGACAAGCAGTGCTGTGATGTGCCTGGACCTAGCAGCTGGTTTCATGAAGCAACCAGTTGACAAAGTAAGATACGGTATACGACGTGGCTGGCTGGTGCATTCTCCATAAGCCCACTAAAGTCATTGTTCTGTGTAGCGTATGTGGGGATCAGGAAAGGGACGGTAGTAACTGGCGTTACCCTAGACCCAGTGTGCTGCTAAACATAGAGCTTTCACTACGCAGAGTTGCAAACAGGGCAAACCGAGATCGGTGTCATAGTCACGTCACAAGTTAGGCTTGCTTTGTTGTAATTTCAGCTCTTTTAGTAACAAATAAACTACCAGCAAGGATGTTAAATTTAAGATCTGTCCCTTTTACTGTTGGAGGGAAGCAGTGGCTCCACGGAATCCTTCTCTATATATCTCTCTGTAGCGGTACCTGTAAACCTCCATCTGCAGACTTGCCAGATAAATGGCACTGAGCTGCCAAAGTAACGTCCGGTACAAGATGTTCATGACTGTCCATTCACAGACAGAGGAGAACTTAGTGGGACCTGACCCCATGAGAAGCAGCATGAAAATGCTGCTCAACTCTGCAAGTTGCCCAGATCTTTACCTTTGTTTTCAACCACCTTGTGAGAAAAGGGCCATGCCATATTATATGGAAAAGATAAACCTCACTTCCAGTGAAATGGTCTAAAAATAACAGTGCATTAAAAGATTCCTAGGCGGTTAATCTTTCCGTGTACAGTCAAAACTTACATCATTCATTGCACAAATTTGTTTAATACAGCAATTGAACTTTATTTTATGATGTATAATTTCTCCCTGATTTATTTTGGTTGTCTGAATAAGATGTCGGGAAGGAATCTTGCTAATTCTTGGGGTTTGTCTTTGTCTTCTTGGAAGAGCTATTTTGTTAAGCTCTCTGGTTTGAACAAGACGACCTACCAGAGCTCCATGAAGTCTTTGGAGTGTTTGCTAGAGGTGAACCCCAGACTGGGAATGCGAGACTTGGCTGTGCAATTCTGCTGCACAGAGGCAGTGAGCACCGCTTCAAAAATACTACAGAGGTGAGGCAGCTCTCGTGAGCACACTGGTAAACACTAGTCAGATTCTTTGTTCCTTAAATGTGTAAAGAACTTGATGGTTTGAAGGGCCACGTATCTCCCACTGACTGGAGTGGTGAGGTGAGTTCTTAGCACTGACACTCCAGCCATTCGTCTAGGCCGCTTGTTAGGATACATGTCAGAAAGACAGTCTGTGAATCTCAGTAAGTCATCGTCTGAGTCCCCTTCAACGGGGAATAGTATAAAAAATATAGGATTCTGAGTCCCTGCATTTGTCCATAGCATCACACTGTCTTCCATTTAACTGCTGATCATGTCACACTTCAGAAGTAATGCTCAGCAGAAATCCTCCCTTCTGGAGAAGCAGATCTTTTAAAATGCACGTTACTCTACCTGTAAAAACAATAGGTAGAACACTTCACTGGAGATTCAGCAGATTTAACTAAAATTTTGCACTCTAATATCTACTTTAACAACAGCAGTCACTGAAGAGCTCTGGTCTAGAGTGTTGTCACCCTGGTAGCACATGTTTAAGTGCTGTTAGGTCAGTGAAAAGAGGCTGTGTATGCCTGTCAGTGCTTAACACGAACTAAAAAAAAAAATAGCCTGAAGACAGGTGGACAATAAAAAATGAAATTCTCCAGTGCTGCACATCCACTATGTCATTTTCCGTATTTAAGTCTTTATCTGTGTAATATACATCAGAGAATTAAAAGAATCAAAAAACCCCTATAATTCTACCCTCTGTTATAGGATGGATGTATGCAAAGTATCTCATTGTCACTTTTAGATGTAATGCAGAGATAAAAGTGCTGTGTGGATGGGGTGCACAAGAAATAGATTTTATTGACATGCTTTGATTCAGATCCCTAATTTGAAATGCCTTTCATTCAAAAAGAGGAGGTGATCCCAATCCCCTTCTTTTCCCTAGTCTCTTTTCCTCTTTTCAGCCATTAGCAGCTGTTTCTGCTTGATTGGGTTGCAAAGGACCAAGTGATCCAGCTGCTGAGTACCATGTGACAAATGAATTTCAGCAGCTTCATTTGAGGCAAACACACGATACAATGATCACTCTTGTTGTTGTTGTTTAGGTATGAATCCAGCCTCTCCGAAGCACAGCAAATGGACCTTGATTTCTCAAAACCACTTTTTATAACAGCTGCACTATTCACTGCATGCAGGTGAGAATAGCTTGAGGGATCTTTTATGAGGTTAAATGCCTAGTGAGACACCAAACAGAAATAGTGCTTAGAATGTAAGCAGCTGATTCATTCAGTATGTCTGAAGGGTCTTGCTTAGCACATAGCTAAGTTGCATATCTTTTGGTGAGATACTGCTTAAGGTGCAGGAATGGCTGCTAGCTTACTTCTGATCACCAAGAAGCAGCCATTCTGAAGAAGGAAAAGCCCTGCACCATCCCATCCTAAGGGTGCTCTAACCTTTGGGAGATGGATCTAATAGCTGTCTATCTAGATCTATCAGCTTGGAAGGTAAGTGTCAGGAGCACCTGACTCATCCAACCTTCGTAAGAATTTGGCATGCAAATACCTTCCCTCTCAGTATTATGCCTTATAACAATCTTATGAAGCAATTCGGGTGCTGTGTAGTTGCACAGCTCCTGACAAATGTTCTCTTGACACAGGAGTCCCATTCAGCTTTTTGTAGTAGTGGGATTCTGTCCTGGTTCCCTCAAAATCTGAAAAGTACCTTTTTCCTAACAGAATTTCCTTATGTAACTTGAACTAACCCAGAGTTTCAACTCCTGAGCGGTATTGACTGAGTAGTGGAGGGGTCTGGTTTTTAAGTAAATCTCTTTCTGAGGCAAGGATTAGATAGGACAAAAACTAAGGTCTAGTTTCCTCATTGTTGCAGGCAGTACAGTAAATGTCATCTGAGTGAGAGCTGCTGGAGTGTTGCTTTGTACAGAGATAACTTAACTTTCTCTTGTAGGTGTTTGAAGCTAAAAGTGGACAAAACTAAAATGTTGGCTACATCTGGAGTGAAAAAAGCAATTTTTGACCGGCTGTGCAATCAGATGGAAAAGATGAGCCAGCAGCTCAGCAGTAAGTTTTTGGCTTTATCCCTGTAAGACAGCATACCCATTGCCTGGCCTCATGGTACCCCATCCTTTTCCATTGGTGATTTTGTTCCGATCACTTCAGCTGTCCCCATCCAGCCAAACCTGCCCCTCCATTCCAACATGTTTCCTGCAGCCCAGTTCCTGTCACGGTCATTGCTTCTGGGGAAGTTGCAATAGCTTAGCACATGGCAAGGCCAAAAAAAAATATTTTCCTCTTTTCCCAAATGCTCGCTGCTCCTTACGTTCTCTGCTGCTGCAATTTATTCCCTGCTTCTCCCATACTACCTGACTTATCTTGGATTCTTCCTTCTTGCTTGCTTTCTGCATCCTGTTAACATGGCAACATCACACACAAATTACCATAGACATCTTGCTACCTCTCTTGCTTTGACTGACTCACTTCTGTGTTTTCCTTTCCCCCGCTGCAGCATTAACAAGCCTAAGCCTTGCTCTTCTGGTAGTAATAACTGATAATCCTGCCTGAGGAATCAAGAAGGGTAGCAGTGTGGTTTTGGGGTACGAACACCGTGGATCATTGTGGTTACAAATGCAGCAACAGCTCTAGTTAAAACCACCCAGTCTGTGCAACCCTTGAAGTGTGCTGGCACCTCTGTGTGTACAGCCTGAGCATCAGTCTGGACCAGGTCACTGCTCTGACTGGGAGACAATACTTTTGGAAGCTGATACTGCTGTCAAAGAATTGCATAAAGAACACCACCCTTGGGGCCCCAAACACCATTCAGAAGCAAAGCTACTTATTTCTTTTTGTAGAAGATGATGTTCCACTGGCTGCAGACACATGTGAAAGCTTGCAGACCAAGCTGGAGCACTGTGAAAAGGAAGACGGTAAGTTGTGTTTAGCTATGAACTAAAATCGCCTCACCAGAGCAGTTCTGAGCTTTATTGCTGCTTAATATTTTAGGCGTCTAATGTGCTGTAATAATCAGTTCACAGCAGCTTACTCCAATTCTGCAAACCACTGGCTAGTGAAAGGACAGAGAACCTAGCAGAAGGACAGTGGTGTTTATACTGAGTAGTCCCAGCAGAATTAAGGACTTACTTCCATTCAGATACATAGTGAAGAGGGGACTGTGGCAGCAGGTGAGGGGAGCAGCAAACCACAGGATTAGATAATGCAGTGACAGACCCTGTGCTTGTGTCTGCACATTTGCTCACTGTCATGTGGTTATTCCCAGCAACATGTTGCCCATGACAGCCGGTGATGGAGTTTCTCCTTCTCTCATAGGATCTGAAGATGATGAGGAGATGCCATGTAAACGGCCAAAGAATGAAACAAAGCAAGACTATGAAGAATGGAAAAAGAAAATCTTGGAAAATGCTGCTAAGGCACAAGAGACAAGTAGGAGTACTGTCTCTGTAGTGCCACCTAGTAACACAACTGCTGCTTGCTCATAATTTTAACTCTCCCTCTGCTCTAACAAGAGTTCCAGTAGCGTATGAGTGATGGCTATCTGGTAGCCAGCTGATTTTATTTATTAGCTGGTTTTTAAGTATTTAAGAAGTTATTTTTAGTAAATAACACCAGAATTGAGGTGATTTTACGAGAAGCATGTCTGACTACTCACCAGGCTGGTACCTGAGCAGCTATGGCTTCAGGTGGTAGAATAGCTTCATTCTCTTGCTGCAAGAACAAGTAACATTCTAATGCTGTGTTAAGTGTAAATAAGTTACAAGTTATATGCCTTGGGTCACTGGCTGGAAGAAGTCAGTGAAAAAAGAGGGAGAGGACTAATGGTGCCTTCTTGAAAGGCAAAACCAGCAGAGGAATTGACAGATATTTTTTTTTATTATTATTTTTACTGTTGAAATATTGTTTTACTAAGAAATATTGTATGGGACTGACATCTCTTGTGCTTGCAAGGGGTCCCAGATATTCCCAGAAACAATAAAAATACCGGAAGGAAAAGCTTTGTATTATGACATCAGGTTCTTGGCATTTGTCATATATAAAACCCTTAAAATGCAAAATAAAGGACAGAGATGTCTGTGCTTTACGCAGGAAGATATCTAGGGACAAGGATCTTGTCTGGGTAATACAGGTTTTTGCATTTCGCAGTCATAAACTTAGAGGAGAGAGTGCTCTGCCCTGTAGTTCTTAGGGGCAGCTTCCACAGTCCTACACTTTCATCCCACAATTTGTATTTACTACTTTGTGAAGGAAAATCATTACTTTTAGCAGTATAGGGCTAGTGTAACTACATTTCTCTTGCATGTTTTCTGCCTGGGATGTGCAAAGAAAAGTTCACTTTCATAAAACCTTGTTTCAAAACAACCCAGAAAACCCCAAGTGTCCATATGAAGCAAGGTAAATTATCTCGTGTCTGAGTATTTGGAGATGAAGCACTGCCCCCCGCATCTGAGCTTCTCAACAGTATTTTAATGGCTCGCCAAATGCCTAGCTGCTTACCTGGGTGACACTGATGGCACCAGGATTATGATAGTTGATACCCTTAACTACTGAGATATCAGTGTATGGGGCCAGTTCTTTTTGTTGTACTTGCCATTGCAGTGACTCACAGGTCACCTGTGGTTTGGCTTTTTAGCTTTTTGTTGACCCCAAAGCAAAAACGCACATGGTGTAACAGCCCATAAGGCTGCAGGGGTGGGTTACTGTGGAACCCTGTGAAGAATCGGAAGGGACTTCTTTCTGTTAGGAACAAAGTAGTAATCCTGCTGGCCAGATGCACCTTCTCTTTGCAGAAAATGGAGAGGAAATACATACAAGACAGCAGCAAGCATCCATGTGTTACACTCTTACAAAAATAGAAGCAGCAGCACACAGTAACTGGAAAATTAAAACTTACCGGCCG
Organism: Aramus guarauna; assembly: GCA_013400195.1. NCBI lineage: Eukaryota > Metazoa > Chordata > Aves > Gruiformes > Aramidae > Aramus > Aramus guarauna. The sequence continues at coordinate 187,783 of VXBL01005409.1, read as the reverse complement.
TTTTCCTTTCACTTCCCCTCCCAATGCAAAAAAAGGAAATCACTTGAAGCCAACTTTAATTAGCAAGAGCTCATTTCATTCCAGATGAGAGTTCTGAAATGTAACAGTAGCTACTGGGGAATGGTCTCCAAACAAGTACTTGGTGTGCAGAGCAAATGTTGCTAATTTACATACATTGAGTAACAGAATGTCTGCCATTTAAAGTCTGATCTAATACCTAGCAGAGGGTTCTTAGGATGGGAAAGAATCCAAGCTCGTACATTAGCATTCTGTTCTTAAGACCTATTCAGAGATGCTTTTGGGTTTGTTTGGCAGAGGGATTTAAACCAAAATTGAGGAATAGGCTTATTCTACTTTAATGGAATTTATTAGTATTAATTCAGAAATATACAAACCAATTAATATAATCACATTTAGCATGCAGAACCACTGTGGAAGGAAAACATGAAGAAAAGTGGGCCTTCACAGAAGGTGATACATTGTCAAGATTATTACACTTGATTTGAATTATTCTTCTCTGTTTCAATTCTGGAAATGCTGCAGAAGTCCAGAATTCAGGACCATGCGAAAGGAGAAGCGCTAGAGTGGAAAAGATAACTAGACTAGGGTAAGCCAGTCTTACAACCTCTTTATTAGCCACCAACACTTCTGCTAATTCAAGGGATGTGAAAGTCCATAAAGTTAAAGGGATCTTTACAGTGGTTTACTAGTTTTAGTAGTAGGAGTTTTAGTAGTAGGAGTTTATGTTTTTCCTAAGAGCCTATCCAGCTCACACTGAGTTTTGCAGAATCTAGAATAGGAATAAAGAAACACACAGGTTTAATAAATAATGTTGTTATACTTTTAGCTGAGAGACTGTAAGTGGCTCCAACTCTTTATACATCCAGAAAAAGTTTAAAATACAAAATAAGTTAGTATTGTGAAGAAAATGTTTAATGTTCAAGAGCAGAGTGGGGGGGGGGGGAAAAAGGGCTTCAACCTCCTAACTGGGCTAAAGGCAGAGTCTGGCAACACACCGTTTCCCTTTTACTGAACAGCAATAAAACCTATTTTTCATATCACACCATATCAACTTCTCAGACTTCATTAAAATTGTCAGAGAGGAGAAAAAAAGTCCATAAACTAAAACTTAAAAGAATTAAGGGCCGCAGTCACAGCCAATGAGAAGCACTTAGAAGTTTTAAATACATATAAAATGATGTCTGGAAATCTCTTCTGCACAGCATGAGATCTTTTTGCATAGACCCAATGGTCATTAGGTGATTTTTATTTGTGGTAGTTTCACCTATCTCCTTTCAAAAGTTCCATCCAGTTCAATTCAACTCATCATTAGAAAAAGCAGGGATGGACCGACTGACTTAAGTTGCTTCAAACCAGGATTCCTCATATTTTTTAACTATGCAGTGACTAATTTTTTAAAAGAGCCAGTAGAATTAAAAAAAAAAGAAAAACCCATCCAAACCAAAACCACTCAGCTCTGAGTAGTTGCACTGAAGCATCATCATGTTTGGGAAAAAAAAAAAAGAATCTTTTTGAAAAAATTACAGAAGACAAAAGATATCCACTATCTTTTGTTCCAAATAACAAACATCCAAGGGAAAAATTGTGCCACTGTTGTGGCAGTGCTCTAAAACTGCTGACATACATCAGTCATGAAGAAAGTTTTTAGAGATCCTGTGCTTGGTGTGAGAAACCAGAAAGCTGACAAGGTGTTCTCTCATGTAAACACACCAACAATACTTCGCAGAATCCAAGCCTTCAGCAAGAAGTCAGCCCAAATAACAGCCATGTTCTTCCATCACTATGTACAACAACTAAAAACTTGTAAAAACAAACAGGTAGCCTCTGGCTTTTAGAAATTATTTCAGTGCCTCTTCCTTGAGGCAATTCTGGAACCTTAACACTAACACACATAGTATTTGAGGATGACAGACCCAAAACCTTATGATATAAAACAAAGGGGTAGAAGTTATTGAAGATACTGAGTCCTTCTTCCATGGCTTCATGTCCATCTCCAAGAGCAGCAGATTCTTCATACAAGCTTACGCAAGCTTGACAGACATACTCTGAAATCTCTTCAGCCTGTTAGCAGCAGCCACCACATAAAAATGTTTCTGTAAACAAAACAACAGTCCAAGAGTGAGTGCAACTGAGGGAGAGGACCTTTTCAGTAGCTGACGGGGATTCTTCTTCCTGGTGACCCACACCTTCTGTGGATTGCAGTGCTGAACAGCTTTGTACTGGGGAACCACTGATTACTGCAGAACAGACTGCTGGTACTGCGAACTTCTGCAGCATTCTTATGAATTGTATAGTAATATATCTTTAGATTATATGTTTTTTAAAACTGTGAGTGCAGAGGTCTGCAACCAACAGCTGGAGTGCAGGAGTGGAAAAAATAGAAGCCTCTGGTTTAACTCCTTTGCAAGAAGTTACAACTCTCCAGTGACAAAAGAAAAGGAAATGGTGCTCACTGAGATTTTCTCACATTTCCACAGACTTATATGTAACAAGATCACTCTGTTCACCTCTCAGGATTGATTATTTACAATCCAATAGAGACTCCAATAGAAATTCTTAGCTATCACTTCATATAAAATTTAGTTCTAAGCAGCATGGGGTTATCAGAAGGGTCCTGAAGAGTTCTCTGGATGGGTTTAAGCCTAATTTTTTCCTCTCTGCCACACCTCTCACCACAACAGGAGGCACAAAACTGCCTTATGTTGTATCCCTACTCCATAGTGACAACAGAACAATGCAACTTATCAATGGAAAAAAATTCTTAAATATGAAGAGAAAGAACACTTAATACAAGCTAAGTAGCACCTGAAGCCTCTGAACTTGCAAAGAAAAAAAATTTAAAACTTCTAAACACCATTCAGAAAGAGAAAAAATTGAAACCAAATTTGCTAAAAATAGAAGCAATATCATTCTGCAGGAAGAAAAAAAAAAAACACAAACAAAAAAAAACCCCAAAACCCAAACAATTTACAGCCAAAAAACAACTTCCAAAACTCATTTACAAGAAAGAAGCCTGGAGGCAAAAGTGAGCCATCATCCAAAAAAGGAGGGAATGGCTCTGCCTGTGTTGAGCTGATTTGCCCTCTGGAAGTAGATTTGCCCGGGGTGGTTTGTTTACCTTCCATTTTCTGTGAGCCATGTAACTCTGCAGCAACAACTGGGACTTCAGGCGAAGCTTGGACTTCTTGGCTTTGGCAGGCAGATCATTTAACCACTCATGCTTCAGGCACTGCGTTGCACTCATCCGGCAGCTGCAGGAAAGGAAGTCTGCCACGTGAATCCAACTACCCCCCGCTGCCATCTGCTCAGCGCCCCGTGCTCCTCAGTATTACTGATCAAAGGAACTGCCTTGGAGGAACCCACACGACAAATGGGGATGCTTCCTGAGACACTGCTCAGCCCAGCGCATGGGATGCTAACGGCATCCGCACTCCCTGGTGAAAGGGGTAAGTGATGCGAGGTGTTGCTGGTGGTTCTGCTGTGGGTTGACTGAGCTGTGGTTAAATACTCTATTTTGCCTTTTTAGGGTTTGGGTTTTGTCTTTGAAGCAGCAGCTATGCAGGTTCATCAGTTTCTGTATCATTTTGTTGTGTGGAAGCACAACTTTTCTAAAAGAATTGGTGCATGCAGAAAATATTTTGTGGTGTTATCTGTCTGTCCTGATAGTGTAGGTTTATTCTGTGCCTCACATTTAAAAAGCAAAATTGTCTTTTCACCCTAAACTTAGATCAAGCTAAGCATACATTACATCCCAACATTCAACAATGGGCCCAAATGTGAAGGCCTACCCAAAAACTTTGAGAAAGCTGTTGGAGGGGGGGAAGTTCAATTTGCCTTTTTTTTTCATGAAACAAAAGCCTATTCCTAACTCTTGAGCTTTGTCTGAGCTGTCACTGAGGTGGTGATGAAGACTCCTGCCTGCTCGCACCTAATTTCAGTAGCCAGGAGAGGTAAGCAGGGATCTTGCACACAGCCAGAGCGACTGGCATGCCAAGGTACCGGCCTGGAGGAGCACACAGGCTGCCCACATACCTTGTGAACAACTGGGCCAACTAGTCGTTGCTCTTTGCATCTCCCTGACAATACTCTTCTCTTGCACAGTGTTTCATTCACCAGACTCCAGCGTGCCTCTGGAGTCCCTATTCCCATTGCACAGAAAAACGGAAGACTCCAAAGCAAAGTTTACAATCGCATAGCAAAAAGAAAAAGCCCCTTTGTTGTCTCCTGCTGGCAATATGCTGAAGTTCAATTTATTCTTAGCTTTTCATATGACTTATTGTTCAAAATGTAATTAGTACTAGGACTGATTTGTCCGATGTAGGTAATCATCTGGAAGTTGTTAATATTCTAAGCACTCCTTTGAATTCTCCTCGAACACACAATCTGTTTTACTGTATGCATCATTTCCTGTTTTGATTAGTTTTGTAGCACTACTCCAAGAGAAAAATGTCTCTACTCACCCAACCCCATAGCCATGGTCTGACATCAATATCACTCTCATTCTCTCCTGCTGTTTCATATGTGCAATCACTTTTTATCTCACTAGAGCCAAGACTGAGAAGCCACATGCAGAGTTAAGTCCCAAATGCTCCTTAATATCTACCAAATGCATGTAGACCACTTTAGAAGAGAACAATGCACATTTTCACAGCTGCAGCTTCCACTTATCCTCCACGGCATTCAAAAGACATTTCTGCAATTTGTGTCAGGGCTTATAAGAGTCCAAAGTATCAACAGAAATAGCTTTTACTCAGAGAAAGAATACTAAAGACAGACTCCTACACAGCAAATCCTTTCAGATTTTCTCCATTCTGCCTGTATTGATGCTAATGTGAAAAGCAACTTTCTTCAGCCAAGGTACCCAGACATTTTCCTTTTAAATAGGGGCTTTTGAATCACTGAGGAACTGCCCAGCAAGCACAGACACAGCATACAAAAGTGTCACGTACTAAGTTCTCATTGCTGGCTGCAATGCAAATGGTTGGCTAGGAGGAACTTAATGTTATTAGGTGCTACTGTCCTCACAATCAGACAAAGAGATACCTTTTCTCCTTCACGAGCAGTCTGGAAATAAAGTCTTTAGCTTCCTCCGATAGCTGTTCAAATGCTTCTGCATCAAAATCCCAGCTGCAATTGACTACATAATTCATTGTCTCTGCATCAGTTTCTCCCAGGAACGGGGACAGGCCACTAAGCCTTAAAAAAAAGAAAGGAAGAGAGGGACATGAGTAGTTGTTATATGCAAGATGCATTTTTCCTTCTACGAATCCTCTGCTTTATAATTGTTGTTAGCTTATGGAGAGGAACTCTCAGCTATGGGGATCCCACTTCTCAATCCCTGCCAAGATAAGCCAACAGTTTGGCGCAAGAAAGCGTTGTAATGTTAGTGTTACTCTAGCAGTTCACTCAGCTATGCCAGGGAGCACTGTTAATAGATCCCCACGGAAATTAATTCAGTGGGGATCTAGGTACATACTTCAGTGCCTTCCCAGCTAGGAAAGCTAGGGGGACTCAAGAACTTTCCTGAACCAAGGCTCATATATCCGTATTTGGCTTGAATTAAACGGAATTCTGAACAATAGCATACTTTTTTCAATTAGTCTCTAAGCCCAGATTTATTGTTTCAGTTGTTTATTACTGCATTCAATTGGGTTTTGGCTAACAAAAATTTAAACCAGAATTTTCAGTTAACAGAAAGCGTCTGTGAAAGATTCTGGGATGCAAAGTCAGCTGATCAGAAGGCAAAGATTTTGGACAGACAGACCGTTCACGGCTGCCATCCAGAAAAGTTTTAGCTCTCTGTGACATATTTTTTCGACCTATGGCCTAACACCCAATGCTAATTCCTCTGTGCAGATGCATACGAAGTCCAAGCTACTAAAATAATCAGATTGTAAATTTGAAAATTAATTCAAGTCCTCAAGAACACAATCTAAATGAAAATTGTGATGTGTTTTGCAAAACTTTTTTGAGAAACAAGAAAAAGACCTAACCCATTTTACCTTGCTAAATAAGGTGGTAAGGGAGAACGCTTACATATTTATCAAAAGGATTATTTATTGTTTAGGGACTTTGTATGCACAGCAAGGTGCCTTTGCATAAAAGGCTGGGTTTTTAACAGAATGAATTGGGTGGAGTGACACCCAGACGGGCTCAGCAGTTGCTGCGTTCCTGCTCTGCTGATACCCTCCACCGGCATGCTCCTGCACTGCCTCCGGCGTCATTGCCACGACCCCTCGCAGGGTTACTCACAACATGTACGTGATGACGCCTACACTCCACATGTCCGTTGGGAAGGAAACGAAGTCGTAGTTCACCACTTCAGGAGCCAAGAACTCTGGAGTTCCAAAATTAACCTTCAGTTTCTCACGAGGTTTGTACCTTTACCAGAAAGAGAGAGACATCATTGCTGAGAGCAGGCTGGGGAACGCAGCTCACATTTGTAAAAATCAATGTGTCTCTTTTTGCCAAGCGAGCATGGCAGAGAGAGAATAGCAGACTCCCCAGGCAATCAGGACAGAATTAAGGTCTCTAAAAATAAATTGGTGAATTTTGCTGTGACTTCAGGTGAACAGACCATCAGCTATCCCTTTGCCAGAGCAAAACGAGAAGGAAGAGCAAGGGCAACAAAACTTGCAAAGGCCTCCCCCACAGAGCGACAGCAGCTTTACTCTGCCAGGCTCCACAGGATGCTTTCCAGCAGATGTTGTCCAACATAAAACAAATAAATGAGCTTCCATTAAAACAGGTTTGGGAAGCATTTGCTTAGTGGGATGTACTCAGCTACGGCTCAGGGTAAAGGTCTCTATGACAGATATGAGCACAATGCAACTGCTAAGGTGGGACTCTGAAGAGGTTTATCTGGGCTTGTTACCAAGTTAAACAGTGATCCATATAGGGAGAAAATTATTCTGGTTTATTGCTTAAAAGAGAAAGATTAGGAAAATGGACCAGTAATAATTGTCAGCTGGAGTTAAATCTCTGTAGAGAAAGAGCAAACCATTAGAGCATTTCTTTTACATCTCTATTTCCTGGAATATGGTGTTTTCAAAACTGCTTTAGTAGAAGTTTGCATCTTTACCCTCTCAATTTAAACAAAAAAAGCCACCAAAACACAATGTATCTATTTCTGTTTTCATAAAATACTTGTAAAAGAAAAAGTCCTTGGACAGATACTTATATACACGTAGGTGCGTATATATGCATGAATATACCAGGTTTTGGCTTAACAAAAGCCTCAAAGGGTTTAGAAAAGAAATAGAGAAATATTGGTGTTCTTACCATTACACCAACAGGAGTCATTCTTTTCTATTCTAGGGGAAATGACTCGCAGCTTTCCTTTAACAAACTTATGCAAACAAAGTAAAAGAATGGAGAAAAGTCTGTATTTCTCTGAAAGTTTCCTCTTTCAGATGGGATGGCTCAAACATGCCTTTTTTTTTTTTCCCCTTAAATCAACTTATCTACATAAAGACTTTAGTGGATAATTTCCAAAACTTGAACCTGTTCAATAAAACCCAGCAGTCAAGAAGTCTCTGAGAGCCTCCGTGGAGTCCCTAGAGTAAAAGCTCTACAGGGGGAATAATTTTGAGATAATTAGAACAGCAGTATAGTTTTTTCAAATAACATTTCTGTTGGATAAAGTAATTAGATAATTAATGCACACAGCAGAAAACTCATGCCTGGAGCAGCATACTGCTTAGCTCATTCACATAGAGCCACCAAAATGCATAAACCACCCCCCTCCAAGAACTACTAAAAACATGTCAGAGGTTTGTGGGTTTGTTTTCGGTTTGTTTTTTTAAAATAAATTCAGACCTGAACTCTCTTACCTCCTTGCTAATCCAAAGTCAATAATTTTAATCTGGTTTCCTGTGTGCTTTACACATAGTATGTTTTCAGGCTACAAAAGGAAAAGAGGGTATTTTGAGTTAAATGTACAACTGTTTGAGAAAGAGATCTAGCAAAAGAGCATAAAAATCTCAGAGACTTTAATGATTATTTTTAGTATAAACTTTTCCTTCTATTCCTATCATGAGAGAGAAGGATTTGACTGGTATACCAAGCTAGTGAAAGGTTTGGTTTGGACCTCCCATAAAGAAGTTCAACTTCTGTTCCCGTATAACAATATTCCTCTATTTCACCAAACAGACAAAGAGATTTGAAATGGAATGGCCCCCCTGTGTAAAACAGGAGAGTCAGTCTGATGGTTGAGGCTTACCCATTGGGCTTACTCCTTAAGTATAAATGGAAGTCCATAAAAAGCCACAAGAAACATGTCAAATGCACCCTCACGTTTGCCCACGAAGGCAAAAAATTGGGGTTTTTTTTGCAATGAGAATATTTTTCAAGGTGGGGATTGGAGGGATGATGGTGTCCAAACTTATTACAGCTGCAGAACTGTCTACACGACAACTAGCTCTAATGTAATTTGTGTAAGGCGCTGTATAAACAAGTAGAAAAAAAAAATCAGTTGGTATTTCTGTTAAAAAGATCAGTTAAGGAGCCTTTAGGAAAACATTATCATTTTACTGCAGTTCAGTTCCAAGTAGTAAAAAGTACAAAGAATAGGAAGATGATTGAATAGGTATTTGAACACAGTTACAAGGGGACAGGGGGAAGCAGAGGGAAGACTGCAGGCATTTCTCACCAAAGAGGTTATTGGGTGTGGTTTTTTCACTGATGACAAAAGGGCTTTGTTTAATGAATGAAAAGTTTCTGATTGAAGAGAGGCAAAAAGCACAGAATCCTGTTCTTTTCACTATTCTAAGCAAGCTACCAAATGGACTCTGAAAAAAGAGTAATGAATCTCTAGACCTCCATTCATTGTGGCTATTGAATTAAGTAAGTCTATTTCTTTATGACATAAGCCCATGAAATGAGAAATGACTCTTGTAATTAAAGACTTTGTGGTGGTCCAAACCATAGCGTCGCTAAAGAGTGGAGAGTATCAACTACCGACCTTCAGGTCCAAGTGGAGAATATAATGCTGGTGCAAGTAGTGGACTCCTTCACAAATCTGTCTGGTAAATAGGATTGCATCCAACTCAGTTAGATTGTAGTTTTCATCTGTGATCCGGTCAAATAATTCACCACCATCGAGACTAAAATTTTGACATAGGAAAGTGTTAAAACCCCTAAAATTCCTCATTTTACATGAGCTGACAATTGGACTCATTTCTGCACAAAAATTAAAATAAAATTACATCAGATATATAGCTCTGACAAGGTTCTGCAAGGTAAAAACTTCAGGTATTAATTTCAAAACACATATGTTACATATTTTATCATATTTCTATTTGCTGTTTCGTTTTGTATTCTTTTTTCCTTCATGTCATTAACAATTAGTTCTGTAACAGAAATTCAGCTCAGTTATAAAACTTCAGGTTTTTGTAAAGCAACATGCCACGACACAGGAAAGGCAGCAGGTGTGTGTCATGAAATCTCCCTTTTGTGAATTCCATATTTGATATAGATCAAAATTCTTATTTAGTTTCAAGTGGGGAGGCATTTTTATTAATGCTAAAATTATTTACAGGAGGCAGACCATGGAGATAACTAGTCACCTTCTTACCTTCTCCATGTCTGTTCTAAATTTACTTAAAACACCTCACTTCTCTTGTCCGGGTCTCTCACCTTCACTCTCTCCCTAATATGAGATTTGATTTACCCACAACACTCCTATGTAATTTGGTAGCTAGGGACCATGTTGGGGCCTGTAAGTTAAATGAAGAATGAACCATAGTGAAGCTCTGTTCATTAACAATCTTGTAATTTCATTCATACTCTTGAAGATAGCTGCCTTCCCTACCATCTGTTTAAACTGTAATCTTGCCAAATTACATAATTTTTAACCTGAAGAAATTGCCTTTAAAACATGTATTTTTTTTTTTCCTTCCGAAAGTGAAATCAACTCTCTCTCAGGCTGGGAAACCACTCAAGTCTTCTTCACACCTCAGTTATCATTCCCTATTTCCTTCAGGGACCTGAGAAAACCCAAACGTCTAACAGTTCCTGAGATCATTTAAACTTACTATTCCATGATCAGAGTTACATTATTTTTGGCCTCAAAAGCATCATAAAGCTGGATCAGATTCACGTGATTTAATTGGTTCATGATGTTAATTTCATTTTTTACTTCCTCCTGAAAAAATAACAGATTAACAAAAAATGAGCAAAATATGCTTCTTAAATTCCAATATATTAAAATACAGTTATTTGTAAAACCCAGTAACAGCTACACCACAGGTCTGACGTGGACAGAAGGTTTAATGACAAACACAGGAGATGACAAATAGTCATGCAAAGTCCAAGCTGCTACTCACGGAGACAGACTGTACAGTATTTGATACTACCCCATGACAAGTTGACTCTTAGGGCGGACTCAGGGAAGCGGTGTTAAGGTGCTTGAATAAGGCCAGGTTTAGAGCGTGCTCACTTGGGTTCACAGCAACATAGTTACCCTCTCTTTTGCTCCTTTCACTTTTATGATTTTGGCTGCCAGGTTGAGACCAGTTGATATTTCCGTGCACTTATGAACTTGCCCAAAACGCCCCCTGTTGATACCAAGCAAAAGATGGGAAACGGGCTTAACCCAGCTCACTGCAGAAACTTTTCATACCACTATTCTTATCGTCAATTAAAAATAGCACAGTACAAAGTGAACAGAATCAGGTGGCCAGCAGCATGAATCTCCTCTTTCTCTCAGCTTATGAAGGATTAGTTTTATCTTTCCAGCCAGTTGTTCAATGCTTACATTAAAATATTATGCCCCCTTCGTATTACTACATTTCACTGCGGTATGATGACCTGATGATATTCTTTTTCGGTTCTGTAACTGTACCCGCTTGCTGTCCTTCAGTGATGCGTTAGTGGGTATATTAACAAGGATATTTCTGTCCTGATCTCATAACTTTTTAAATGACTGTAAGACCAGTAACTGTAGCCACTCCACAGACTGCATTTCTTGCATGTTGTAAATTCTCCCCCGTGTCACCCAGATACGTTAATGCCCCTTGAGATGATCTCTGAACACCGTCTTTCTGCTATTGCATCATCAGGCTTATACTTATTAAGCCATATTTGTACTTGGATCAGCCTGTAAATCAAACCTTCTCGTCAGATAAGTAAGGATACAAGAATACAAAGGCTGAAGCAGCTGCAGACTTCCTATGACTGAAAACTAAATGTAAAGTCAAAATAATTATTACTTCTCCCTTAGTTTTCTTTAACATGCAGCTCAGCACAGAAAAAACATTTGGGAAGGTGCCTGACCTAATGGGCTTTGCTGACTTCAAATGCTCTGAATCTGTCTGCCTGAAGGTTACAGAGTTTTCTCTGACACCAGCTGTGGCCAAGGTTATTAAGAAAATGCAAAAAGAGTCATCCAAGATCACAGTCAGGAGTCTGAAAATGAAAACAGTCATCTAAGGGACACCTACACACACACCCCACCCCCAAAAAGCCAACAGAAGGGTGCTACAAGGAGCCCAGAAACTATGATAGCCCAGAAGGTCTCAAGCTCACTCTGGCTGCAGTGAGTTTGTAGATGTCTCGCCCAGACTCATCTCGGAGCTATCTGAAGAAGACAGCTCTAGCTCCCCAGCTAACCGCATTTTTCCATGCCTTGGCCACCACCAGCAGTACAGTATTAGGGACCTGGAGACTTACCCCCCCAGTACTTCGTGACGACACACCGAGTAGCACGTTGTTACCTCTGTTTGCTTGACACTCACTATGCGATGCTCAAAAGGAGCTGGAGGAGAAGGGCTGTCATCTAAAAAGGAGACAAGCTGGTCATTGAGATGTTTCTGCAGGCATCACTGCACTCAATTTCACCTCCCTCAGACCGAAGATTTCAATTCACAGGACATGCACATCACCTTGTTGCATTTCCTAAGCGTAAAGAAAAGTCTCAACTGCCTTCTGTGCTTCCAGTATCCACAGCTCCACAAAACCACCCTCTTGTGCTCCCCCCACCCTCGGCATGGCTGCTCCTCAAGGGATGAGCCCAGTTTCTCAGACAGGCACTGCTGACGCAGAGCCAGGAGCACAAATGCAGACACACAGCTCTTCCACCTCAGCCCTCAGTGCTTCTGGGGCTGGGGGGCTCTAAGGGGGAAACACTGGGGGCCACACAAATGCCTGGACAAGCCAGGCTCCGACTGCTGCCACTGAGCTGCTCGTGCAAACACTCAGAACTTTATACTGAAGCGCACTACCCTCTCTCCCATCTCTCCTCTTTGCTTCACGTTCCTCTACCACACCATCATCTTTTCTTCTACTGGAATTCGGACAAGCACTGAAGTATCTGGATAACATTAAGCACTCAATTCCTTCACTATTTTTAGAGTGGCATTGCAAGTAAAACAACGATTGCATTTGCAGCTAGCTGTAAGAAGGGAGGTACTCAAAATATCCAAAGTCTCCCTGTTGCTTCAAGTGAGGGACTTCTACTGCTAACAGCCTTTTACAGATGAGGAATAAAGGCCCAGAACCAAGAACAGGATCCCACCTCCTGAATCTCAACCCCCCCTTTTTTTTTTGCCCCCCCCTCCCCCTTTTTTTTTTTTTTTAAACACAGTAAACCCACTGAACACCTTTAGAAGATCAACCTCTTAGTTTATACATTAACAGAAGAGGTGACCTGAAAAAATTATCTTGAAGTTTGAAAAAAAGTCACACTCGATCTTCTTTTAATCTTTATATGGCAGCTGGAAAGACCAGCACAAACACACAGCATTGATAAACAATTACAGTTACTGGTAAAATCAGGAAGATTCTCCTAGCAGCAAGATTTTTGTAGACAATGTCCATGTTAAAGCTGCAAACATTGGCATTACAACTATTGAGTTTAATCAGTTTCTGTGAAGCTAAATCAGTTAGCCATGACAGGTTTAAAGTCCAAGTTTTTCTACGGTAACGCTTCCATAAACCCACTTTTGGTGTTCCCCATTCAAAGCAATTTTACAATTAATCTCCAGATACCTTAGGCTGCACATATCCAACTCCTCTGCAGCCACTGCTGAGAAAGCCAGATCAAGTCAGGACATCTACCCACGTATGTACATTCTGGGATATACACATATTTATGCGGCCAGGAGAGAGTACTCCCTGAAACAACGCAATCAAGTATTCACACAGTAACCAAGAAGAGACCTATGGCCAATAACACAACAAAGACCACAGCAAGATACTCTTCCTGCAATACGTTGCTGCTCCAGTCCATAGTTCCTGAAGCATACCTGGTTTCCAGACTCTGTCTTAAGGAATAAATGCTTAATCTAAAGAAATTGGATTTTTTCAAAATTACTCGTACTTCTGAACAAACATATACTTCTCCCAATTTTATTTTAAAGGAACTTTTATCTCCAAAACATACTTTAAAGGAAAATGGCTGTTAAAAAAATTTGTACAAATGTTAATTCACTTATTATTTACAAAGGTACTCATGGCAAAATGCTCTTGAACACAGGTGGTCTACTGAGCACTGTTTCAGCTACTATTGGATAAATAACTCACGAGTACCACAAAATGCTCAACGTAAAAGTTTCTGAGAGTAACTGCGAGCAACTTACCGATGACCATTTCATCCTGTGTGGGAAGCTCTTTGCTAGCGTCCAATGACTTCGTCTTCTCTGGTGCCATTCCTGTACCCTGATGGACATCATTTTCACTTCCCCCTGCAGACACAGACTCAGATTCCCTCCTCTCAGAGTTAGTATCTTTTGGGGATTCTTCTGCTTTTGCTGTTTCTTGATGGAGTTTCACATCTGCCACCAGAACTTTCGTCAGCTCCTTTGCAGAGGTATTCTGTGAGGTTATGGGCTTGCATTTTAATTCTGATTTCTCTTCAGCCTTTTTACCTGGTTTGGGCTTGCTCAGTAATGGCTGTTTCTTCCCTGTTTGAGGTGCAAGTTCATTTTGCTTATTGTTGCCTTTCACTTCTTGATTTGGCTCAGTGCTGATGTTTTTAGGACTCTGCTGAAGTTTTAATTTGTCAGGCAGCTGTTCAACTCCTTCCACTTCTGCTGGTGTGGAGGATGGGGATTTTACTTTGGGACTTTTACCTCTGTGATCATTTAAGCTGCCTTCCTTGGTCATCTTAATCTTTTCTTTCATTTCAGTCATATGTACGTTGATAGATATCCTGCAGAGAAAACAGCTGACATTTAATGCAGATGACTAGCCTTGCTTTTGTAACTTGGGGGGGGGGCGGGGAACGGAACTCTCTAAGCTTCTGAAACCACAGCTTTCTACAGTATCAAAAGGAATCTAACCATATCAATCCTCTTCGGAAATACAACACTAAGCGAAGACCACCAAAAAGCGCGCCGCTGCTTTTTCTGTGTCCTTATCTGTGTGTATACCTGCCTCCTGCTGCACACAAAACGTCTCACACACCGCACTGTTAATCCCCCATTTGAAAGCTGACCCACTTTCTGCGACTATTACAGTTGGTCTAATAAAATACCACTCATCTGGGCCGAGAGGGGATAGTGACTGCCTTCACAAACTACAGGCTGATTATCTAAATGGCTAACTGCGCAGACGGCTCCACAAATCCAAAGGTTTGCATCCATCCCAATCCTCTTCCAGCTGGCTGACTTGCACACTCAAACATCTGTGTTTGTGTCTTCTGATGGGATAGCATTCTTTCCACGGCTTTCTGTTAAAAATGTAACTTTCATAAACTCTCTTGCTCCATTAGTACGTACTATTTTCCTTGGCATTCAGCTACTGGAAAAATTTAATATTCTTTTTGCCTAAAAAGAACATGGGTTAAAACCAATTCTCTGTCCTCCTAAAATCCATCAAAGACATTTGTGTGATAATTTTTGAGTCAGCTGTTTCTGCTTCAACTGCCATGAGCATACGGACTAATTTCAGAGAGGCTGAATCGAAACCTGTGAAGTTGTGAAGTAGATTTTATACAACAGCAATTACAGAAAATTTCTGATGGCTAGGAGAGAATGCACCTCATTTTCCCAGAAGTTATTGCCTCTTTCAGTGCAGCTACCTTATTACAAAAGATGTTGTAAAAGAAAATGTTTCCACTTTTGCATTACAAGTCTGAAGTTTCTCATTTTCAGCATCTTTAACGCCCCTGCGTTGTGCTATGAATCTAAACTGCACTGGAGCGAGCGATGAGGGCAGCTAAACACCGCTCTGAGCAAACACTTCCCCTGCTATCTGGACACGCCTGAACTCGGCAGGACTCTCGGGCATTTCTCCAAGCAGGGGAACACAATGTTCTTTTGATGCTTCTGCGTGGGCTTACAGACTTCATTAAAAGTTGTATTCATTTTAGAGAAGCGTTCACCACCCTCATGTGACTTCACACACAAAAGCTCAATAGGTGCCCTGTGCAGGAAGGCTGCACCTCCCCTTGGGGGTTGCTCCAGGTTCTGCCTTCCAGTTACCTGTCTGCCTCCTCCCCAGGCCAAAGTCTTTGGGGCTCCGACACCCCCCTGCTTCAGAAGCTGCTGCCTATCTCCCAGCTCACTGCCTGGCACGTCACGATCAACCAGCACTGACTTCCAAAGGGTAACGGCAACTGTTCCTCACTGCTTCTCCAACGCCCCGAGCCATCCTCGGAGCACAGCACGGGAGCCTCCGAGGCAGCAGGCACCGGGGATGGACCCGCTCCAGCCGTTGAAGCAGAGCACCTATGGCTCACCAGCCAGAGTCTAAAACCCACAGGCGAAATACAGGGAGGCTCCTCTTTTCTCAGTGCTATTACAGCAACCAGTTTGGAGGTGACAATGTCTATAACCCCCACACAAAATTGTTCCTGAATGTTTGAAAAGAGGCCGCAGCAATGAAAGCTGCTCTTACTTTCTCCTGCCACTTCCTCACACTCAGCCTCTTAGGAGAAAAATATCCCGGATGCCAGCCTTCGCACTGAGCCATTTCCCTCATGAAGCCCTATGTGCTGATATCAGGACAACTTGCGTTCATTTGGGTAATTTAGTCTTCTTTTTTTGGTTGGTTGTTTTTGTTTTTTTTTTCAAATTAAAGTACAGAAAAATAGCGTCACATTCTTGTCTGGGCTTCAGATTGTACACGAGCAGTGGGGAAATTTCACACACAAGTAACATATGTACCCATGTACACACACATACGTATGAGTGTGTGTATCACCCATACATATGCACATACAGCTTTATATCCACCAGCCCAGCCAGAGAAGGCATGGCGCTTAAGATTTGCCACAGAATTTCCAACTGTCAGAGTTTGGTTGGTAGGGGTTTTTGGTTGTGAGTTTTTGGGGTTTTGTGGGTTTGGTTTTGGTTTTATTTCTAATTGAAATAAATGGAATTACAATCAAATCCTAAATAAATAAAAGGAAATTGATTATAAAAGACATGTTATGAAACACCTACATGAGGAGATGAGGCTAACAGACATTAAGAAATGAACAATCTGGTCATATCGTTATGTGACCAAGGCATTAAAAACCCCACAAAAACACTGATGACATCAAACAAAACAAGTTGTTCAGTTTTGTCATATATTAGTAAGTGTCTCAAATTCCTCTCATCCCCATGGTTATAGGAACAGAGGAGTTAGAAAGAAGCAAGTTGTCTATAAAAGTACAACGATTTAAGCTGTAGTAGCGTGGTCACCTTCCTATCTCTAATGCACAGAAGCCCCGATCATGTAACAATCTCCCATACGTCTGGCCCTCTAACTCCTTGGCTTCATAAAAATTTACAAAGGGCCCTTGCTGCCTTGAGTTTTTTGCCTTAACCATTTGTAAGGTCTCACTGCTCCGTTCCCAGCATGGCTGGTTTTCCCCTGGATCATGCCTCAGCAGGAGCTGCCTCCTACAGTGACCTGGCTTTCTTTTGTTTCCTTCTGACACATGGAATGGTTTCAGATCACACCAAGAGCTACCAACAAGGCCATTACCTGGTATGTGTCACTTCACACCCTGCGTCAGATATAGCCTGGGATGTGGAGGGCACAGCTTCCCGGGATGCCACACTCGACGATGGAGGTTTGTTTTCATTCGCTCCAAGTTTCTGATGAACAAGCTGCCTGTGGCACACATCTAGGTGTGAGGCTCTGTCCGTATCGTGTGCTTTAGCAGGAACACTTTGGCTGCCTACATGATCTTTATTTACGAAGGGAAGACCATTGTGTTGATTCAAAGCTTTGACACCAACGTCCTTTTGCTCTTGACAGCTCTCAAGGCTGTGCGTTTTGCCAGCACCTTCTACTGCTTGCTGCTGCGTCGTCCTCTCTTTAACTTGGGGTTTGGAGTCCGCTTTGCAGGCTACAGCACTAGAAGCGTTCTCCTTCTCATGTGCTCCCTTGTTTTCATCCAGCTTTTTCGCACTTTTTGTCTCTGAATAAAATAAGCCATTAATAAACTATCCTTAACAAAAGTGACAACAAAACAGAGAGGGAGTAAAATAATCCACTATTCAAAATAATCTATGCAGTTACAAATCTATGCAGTTACATACATCTGAAGAGTAGCAAGAAACCCCCTAAAAGGTTTAAAATCCTTACACCAGCAGGCTTGAGAGCGCCATTATTAATGCTCATGGCTCGATCAGAGGTTTAACTGTTCTGGTGGCGTTCTAGCAGTGTTACAGATTGAACCTGGATTTCCAGGTTTTGTTTTTGCAAACAAAAAAACCTGTAAGGCTGAGCTTACTGCTTTTCAAATCTGAAATCATGCCGCAGGCAAATGTAACAAGTAGTTCAGGCACTACAGACTCATCCAGGACACTCCTAAACCGGATCCACCCTCTACCTGATGAGAGCAGCAGAAATGCACGGAGCAAGACTCCAAGGGATGCTGGGGCTTGAGACAATGCCTATTGTCCTTTTGTGGAAAATGCAAGAAAGTTCTTCCACATCTTCTCATGACAATAGTTGTGAATATTCAACAGTGGAAATTCTTAGGGTAACTTCTTTCAGGGTTCAGCACACACAGGTCACCAGCTATTAAGATTAGTTCACAACCCTCTGTGGCTTTTGAGTCAGAATTGTGACTGATTGTCTGCTTTATTTTTCTCACTTCCTAAATGAAGAAGCTGAAAAGGGGATGGTCCAGAATTTATAGGATTCACTAACAATTTGTGAAGACAACAGCATGACAGGGCCTGCTCAAGATCACGTTCACCCCTGTGGCAACTCCACAGGCATTAATAGCGGATGCAACAGGGCAACGTCCTGACAGATGCATCCTAAATAGGAATCAAACCCTGACACGGCAATGAAACTTGCTGATCAAAAAAGATATTCCCAATGTCAACACATCACTGTTTCAGAGAGTGGGAGGAGGGAGCGCTGGTTCAGATGTGTTAAGGGAAAAGAATTTATTAGGCTTGCTATGTGATATTGCCCCTACCTTTGTGGTATCTCCAAACAAGTCCTGCTGTCTCAATTCAGGCCATTGCAATTTCAGAGCAAAAAAACCAAACCTGTGCAGCTACACAAAAGGTGCTGCTTTTACTTTCTTTATCTTCTAGAGTTTTGTGTGGTTTGATCTGGAGGACAGATGTTCTTGTGGAGGAGGTGGAAAACATCTCTATCTTCCCAGTACTGGTGGACAAAGTTACTTGGCTACATTTGAGTAATTCAGGTAGTGCGAAATAGCAGGCTATTAATTTCCAGTTTGTCTGCTGCACATTCTAGAGTCAAATCTTGTAGTGTGCCTGGAGTGATACATACCTTCCAGAGGCTTCTTGCTTTCAGTTTGGGTTCCTCTATTACTAAGCACATGCTTAGGTTTTGCACCACTCTCCTCAGGTTTATCTTTGGCCTAAAAATGGCAGGGGAACACAAAAATAACAGTTATGGCCAAGAGTGTTTACTTCCCACTAGGTTCCTCCAAATACATAGGTATTCAGACTCTGTAAAACAGACACTAACACCTCTGATCATCTGATTTTTTTAGTGACTATGTTTTCTCCCTTCTTCCAGTCTCTGCCCGCTTTTGCAGACAGTCCTACTTCTACAAGGTGACAATGGTAATACATCAGCTCACTGCTTTCCAAAATTGTGACTGTCAGAGATTTTGCCTCCTGTCATCTTTATTCATATTGCTTAAACACCATGACATGGGAAACATAGGAGAGAGATTAGAGAAAGAAATTATACTGTCTTTTTGTTGCTTTTTGGCTGGTGACTGAAAGATAAGCAATATCTCTAAAGATATTGCTTAACATATTTGTCTCAAGGTATCTAAAGATTCATGATTTGAGCTATGATAGAGGTGATACCAAAAAAGAGCCTCTAGCTTATGGTAACTCTTGTGTATGTACTTGACATTACCCCTGTTCCCTTTGGCATGGTTAAAAAATAGACTTACTGTCTTTTAGTGGCAGATTTTTATTTTCAAGCAAATTTCTTCCTCCAATTAAGAAAGCACAGAGGAGGGATATTTTGTAATAGCACCACTAAACACTTTTACACAGCAATATATTTGTAATCAACTTAAAACTAAGTAACTAGTTTTTAGCAAAAAGCATTACACAAAAATAGGAAAAGGCATAACATATTTCTTGGTTGGCATATAGTTAAAATCTAGCAATAAGCAGCCTCTTATCCTTATTCATACAAGTAAATACGCAACATTTAAAATATTTCTGCAGATAACTGATTACAAGACTGCTGCAAATCACCCCTTTCGTCTGTTAGTAAGAGTGGTTAAGGATTAAGTTTTTCATGCTCCAACCATATGGATTCCAAAACAGACCCCCCTCCCATCCCTTCCCAAAAAACAAAACATCCAAAGAGTAAAAGTAGTAAAAAACCATTACCATTTTTATTACAGCTCTAAGCAAACCTGCAACAATGACCAGGGGGAACATTATTCTTGCAAAATCCTACATGCAAAGAAAGCCTCAGATAAGTGACAGTTTAATGCTGGTGGGTTTTTCCGTCTGTTTGGTTTTTTAAATAAGTTAGAGGTTTGGATCCTATAAAGCTCAGTTCACAGTCTTTTACTAATTTGACTCCAACCCTGCAAACTTCTTCCATGAGCATTCCCGTGGCATCCCTGGAATGCTGTCATACCATCAACAAATAGCTTCACTCAGAAATGAAAACATGACCTCCCCACTCCCATCCCCATACTGAGTAACCTTGCACTAAGCCAGCTCCGTGATAAGCAGCACGCTGTTACAAAACAGCGAAGGTTGGAAAACAGGAACAAGCAGGTAGCAAAATCTGTTTGTGTGCAACGCCCGCACAACTGTGGAGCTCTTTGGACACGTCTATACCGCTATCACAAAACAGGCTGCAAAAACCAGACCAAAGTTAGCACATGGCTCAGCACAAGCCAATTTGTTTTTAAATTCACTCGTGCTTTGCTCCACATTACCCCAGCTAGGTCACGTACATACACTACCTCACTAATTCAAGCCTAGTTCAAATATCACTCAGCAGCCTGTGATCAAAGTGTAGACATATCTTAAGGTCTTATAACTGACCTTATGCTCCAATTTCAAAAATTGTTCATGACCAGAAACAAAAAAGGAGAACAATGATGGTCATATTGCAAAACCAGAGTTAGTCATAAAACTCCTCATTTGCTCAGTACGCATTGGCGGTTCTACAAGCAAGGCAGTGGTTAGAGCCGGGGACAGAGACCTCCGCCCCATCCTAGTCCCTCAGGGCACCCACAGCAGCAGGTCACTTCACCTCTCAGTCTCTATCCACTTACCCACACAACTCAGATGAAGTTCTGACCTCCTTCAGTCTCCCCTCTTGCAAACACCGATGGGGAGGCAGTGCCTAGTGGCTAGTTGACAACTAATCCCAACAGTATGCTGGAAGTCCACGTGAAACATTCCTCCAGTATCCCTCACATCACCTCCCTTTATTTACATCCCTCCTTACTGCTCGTTTCACTTAGATACTGACAATCTGGAAACAAAATTAGTTTATCATCTTTATACTCATCTCCACCTGGCCATTGCCATACTGTCAGCCCGGTTCAGGGTGTAAATCCTGCACTGGATTGTATCTGTCTCCAGGCATTTTACAGTGACTGCAGGCAATAACTTGTAACAATACAGCTTTAACCAAAGCATATCAAACTTTTCCATTTCTCCAAGAATCTGTAGAATTGAAATTGGAACTGCAAGCAAGTACAAGCTTCATCTCTATCCAGAATTAAGATTAATACTTAATGTATGATTTATTGTTCTTAACGCTAATGGAAACTCTTTGTAAATTCTTCTGTCTCCTAACAGTCTGGCTCACTGTCAGCCTCTGGCACTTAAAAAGAGAGACCAGGAGAGCACTCAGAAAGCCTGAAAAGGTATGCTAGCATCTAGCATTGCCCTGTTCTTGTAAAAGTTCATGTGTACCTTCCACCAAAACATTTTACAGTTTTGGTGAAAAATATTTGGATTAAGATACACATGGACATTTGCATTTGAGCTAAGTTCTCCTTACTGTAATGATTACACCTCTACATACAAGGAGATTCTTGGAATGAACAAACCTATTCCAACTCTTGCAGTTTTCCTCCGCTTCTTCCCCACTGTGGGATACAAGCCGTAGTGGAAACTGAGCACTCCCATTAGCTAAAACTAATTCCAGATGCCTCTAACTTTTAAAAACAAGGTAAATTGATTCCAAAACACTGTATCAACTACGTACCGGTCTTGCCTGTTCCTCCCTCACTGTCCTCAATAATTAGGAAATGCTTAGAAATTGATGTGTAGGAACTTGCAAACACAAGAACTATTTGATTTGAGGAGTGAACAATGTTGAAGAAGTTGATAAAGTTACAGGTTCATCATAAAGATACAGCTAAAGACAACCTATGTGTCTCGGGACATACAAATCTGCTCAGCAATATGACCATAAGTCAGCACAGCTTTCAGTAACTGGTGTGTTCAGAATTCATGATCCATCAAGAAAACAGAAGCTTCTGCCAACAACAAAAAAAACCCGCTTCTAGTACATTACTCATACTTTTCACTGGGGCCTCAATTCAGTCCCTAATTTGAATGATACTGCTGATCTTCAAGCACTGGCAGAAGCTGAATTTTCCTTTACGGTAGCAATCTACTCATTCTTGTTACAGGACTGCCTGGCGCATTTCGGGAACCTCAGACGTAAGACAGCAAGGCACGTTTTCAGCCTTGGTCTCTGCCTTAAGAGCCTTGCGATTCAAAGGTCACAGCAGTAACTTGTAACAGCAATACTGAAAGGAAAACCTGAATTACATGTTATTCGAGAAATTGGCAGGAGAGCTTAAAACCCTGCTACATCATAAAGAGAAATATGAAGGAAAGTAAAACAAAACCAACCTCAAGAAGGATTTCCAGCAGACTCCCCTTCTTCCAGGGCACAATGCCTTTGAGAATAAAATCCACTACTTTAGAATTTTTTAAAACTTCTCCCACAAACGTAATGACTTTGTCCAGTGTATCAACCCTTTTCTCTATCTTGGCCAGCCTCT
Organism: Aramus guarauna; assembly: GCA_013400195.1. NCBI lineage: Eukaryota > Metazoa > Chordata > Aves > Gruiformes > Aramidae > Aramus > Aramus guarauna. The sequence goes on along the minus strand of VXBL01005409.1, from coordinate 165,324 downwards.
CCTTATGCTTTGAGGCATCTAGCTGGGCAGCTTTCATCAATTTCAACACTTCTGAGCATATGCTCTGGATATCAGTCTGGTGAGGACTGTCCGATACCTTTGGGCCTTTTTTCATTGCATCTGTCTCATCAGGAGCTGCTCGGGATACTGTTAGCTTGTTAATGCCTTTTTCTACATCATCAATGCCTTTGTTAACTCGCTGCAGTTTGCCTGTCAGATCTTCTTGGAAATGCAACAGTTTGTCCATCTTTTCATTCAAGAGACTCAGTTTTTTGTCCATTGTACCTAAATTGTTCACTTTAGTAGGCTGTAACTTGGTCAGGGCATTTCCCTCTGCAAGGTCCAAGCTACCCGCAGACATTCTGTCCAGACAGCAGTATGCCAGATAGATTAGGTTGGCTTTTCATTAATCATAAATTAGAAAATGAGGGTCTGAAAGTTCATCTTCGTTAGCTATTCCTACACCAGACAACTTCACTTATTGGAGTCGCTAAAGCATATCATGAGATAGCTACTGCACAAAAGATTTATTTCTGTGTTATCTATTTCTTACTGCGTGCTTTCAATGATGGAGGTAATTTGGCACCAGACTATACTTTCTTGAACTTTCTTGACGTCACAAAACCATTTAAAAATTCTTTCTCAAGTGGCTGTTGATAGGCAAGTATCTGAACAATTGCCAATGCCTGAGCAGACCTCTGGAGGGAGAAGGATTGTTTTTATGACCAGTTTTAGTTCTGTGATAATGAAAAGAACTCACTAGAGCATTTCTCTTTGTTAAACAGGAAAAATATAAAAGTAAATTTGGTGGCCTTGTGCTAAGGCTTGGAAGAATTCAGCTTTGTAGCACGGATGCAGAGCATGCAGCATAGGGTGTGCTCTTTAGGTTGGCTGGCACTTGAATTTAAAAATAGAGTACAATGACAAGGATCTGAAATACGTATCTAGCACCAGCATGTCTTTGTCAACTGAAACTTCTAAAATTAAATCTTTCTCCCAGGCTATGAAAGTGAACCAAGTTAAAAAAAAAAAATCTTCATGAAGGCACAGCAGAGTTAGTCCAACTATTAGCTATTAGCAACAAAACTATGAAATCATAAATCTTATTTTAAAAATTTTACTGACTTGCTTTCACTTCTGAATCACAGTGTGTCTACTACAAAACTTAGGCAGTCACTAGAGAACAGAAAGATAGTCACTTTATATTTGCACACCCTGCACTGCCACAATTCTGAATGCTTTAGAAACATAAATGAATGTATCCTTACAGTCCCACACAGAATGAGAGTCAGTCCTCTTCCACAGAGGATGAATTGCGGCACCAGGAGATAAAGCAGTTTGTCCCATGCCAGACATGACGTTGTGTCAAACAACTGCATCTAGTTCTCTCAGGTCCATTTTCACTGCTGTGCGTATGTAGAGAGAGGGGAGAAAGCAGCAGGGAAATCCTGCTGCCGCAGGAGTCCTGGTGCGACAGAACAATGGAACCACATCAAATCCATAGGCTTTGGGATATCAAGCATCCCTTTGCCTCCAATCCCTTCCTCATTTTTTGAAATGGACATATGGGAAGAAAGTATAATTCTTAAAATGAATTTGCTGTATGAGATAGGACTTTCTAGAAATTAAAATCCTTCCCCTACACACCGCCAAGTAGTAGTGCCATTCAAATTACCCTCTTCAGAAGATATTAAGTCCTTGCCACTTCTGTAAGACAAAGCATTTTTACCTTTATAATTAAAAAAAAAGTTATGTCTGCCAAGGGTACCAAATAATTACAGCCAACCTGGTGGTTCTGTGCCAGTTAGAGACCAGTAACTGGCTTTGCAAAAGATACCAAAAGCTTTAATACTTGGACTGTCCATCACCTTCAAGGGAGAGTTTGAATACCAAGCAATGACTTTAGAAGAAAACTTGGCCTGTGAAACCTGATTGGAGTCAGCATTTCATGCCACGTCACTTCTCCTGATCAAAAAAAAATATATATTTTAAAGTCACTGGTATTCTCACAGTGGTCTGGGATAGTATGGCATAATTTTATGATACTCCATATAATCTTATTTCGATAATCAAGCACATCATCCAGTAAAATACACAGCTCTATCTTGAAAGTATAGGACACTGGCAATAAAAGTTTCACAACTCTACTACTGCGTTTAAAGACTCAGAGTTTTCAACCAAATGCCTTTAAGTAATTAATTCTTTCAAGCTTACAAACATGCTTGATGACAAATAATCCAAACAGTCAACATTTTTATTAAATCAAAAGTACCAGCTGAACGTTGTCCTCTTAGGGACAAAAAGAAAAAGGGAGAGTCATTTGATCGTTATATTTAAAGTTAGACAACTTGCAGCAAATATTTCGATAAGGAAACCTAGCCACAGAAAGTCATCCACAGTTGCATACTTAGAACTGAAGTTGCCACCAGCAGTGTGCTATTACAGGCACAGCACGCACGGTCGTGAAACAATGCAAGTACAATAAAAGTGCGCAGCTGACCTCTGTGGTTGTGGGCAAACGGGAGTCTTTTGAAATCTTCAACCTTCTTAATTATTTAACAATTGAGAGCCAAAAGCATTAATATTGCTCCATTGTTATTTACTACTGTTATTATTCATATAACTCTGATTATTTAATCCTCCTCACATACAATGGATGCTAATGGTAAATGCTGTGTAAAACAAAAAAAAGGAGACTTCAAAAAAACCAAAAAGGAAATCTCTGAATTTATATTCGTTTACACAAGCAGACCTGCCTGACTGCAACTCAAGGGGCACAAACCATCTCCTCCTCCTCCAGATTCAGCCACACGCACTGTGTATTCCAGCTACATGGAACAGATTTCATCACCTAATACCTACTCAGTGCACTGTGAGATGGGTAAGATAAGGCACTATGGAGAATACTTGCTACATGCAGCAAATATTCCTTCCTAGTGTTGTCTGAGATATATACATCAGGGAAGATACAGCCAAAACTGCTTCCTGCTCAGATACAGCTGTTTGACTTCTAATGCTACTTACATTGTACTGTGCATCCATAAACAACTACAAAATTACGAGTGGGACGAAGGATAGAGAAGAAGGAAACATCATTTGGACCACAGTGAGACATTTTAAACATCTGTCCAAAAGTTACTAAGGTCAGCTTTTCCTTTTTCTTTTAATTTCCTCCTCCTCTCCCTTTTTGAACTGCTGGCAAACACACAAAAAACCAAAAAATGGTTCCAACGGATCTGATTGTTTTGCCTTCAGGGTGATAATATCCTCAAATACTGGCAGAAAAACTTTTATTCCTTTTGCTTTGAATTACAATAGAAGGCAGTTTTTGTTCCAAATGTTGATTTAGTGCCCAATGTTTCCATCTTGCTTGAGCAGTCTGAAGAGAGCATTCAGTTCCATTGACAGTCTCAAGCCTTTTAATACTTACCAAAAAAATAAGAGAAAAATCCTAAATTGCCAGGCTCCATAATTACAGATCATAGCATACCTATCCTTAGACATCACAGAAAAGAACCATTACTGTAACAAATGCAATAGCCTATTAAACTCACTTTTTCTTTGTGAGGAGCTATTGCTTATGACAACATTTTGCCCTTGCATACTGCAACACATGTTGCTTTATCTTAATACTCGCCAATGTACATCCTGAAGTGTTGTATGAGCAACGAATACCAGTGAACCTTGCAGGACCTCTGTAGATTGCAGAGCTATGCTCAGTCACCCTGTGTTGTCATTGGCAAAACAAACTGGTGACCCACAAGACTCCATCATAGTCTGGATGTAACTTTAAAGTTTCTGATGATAATTGCTCTCCTGTGGATTTCTGCTGGTTTCTTCCAGGTAACAGAAAATGAGCGCTGTAATTTGGTGTGTGTAGGCAACTGCCTCCCTTCCATTAAGAGCTGAACTGAAATGAACTTCTCTGATACCTTTAAAATATCTCCAACGTATCAAGTATCTCAGGAGTGCCAGAGAAAAGGAACACAAACGCTGGAGAACCGGAACGATAGGTGACCTTGAACCAATGATGTCAAAGAGCCTTCTATTCTCAAGGGGGAAATCAGAGTTTACTCCTCCTTGGCTTCAACCCCCTGCACACTCTCCCAGTTGTGAGAAAGAGATGTCAGCAAACAAGAGAAAAATTCACATTCAACACAAAGAATCTATGATACTGCAGTTCAGTTATGACCCCTCCTTGCCAGCTCTGAGCCAAATGAAGGAAAACCACAAAGATGGGGTGAATAGAAAAGAAAAAAAAGAAAAAAAGACCAAAGAAAAACCCTACAGCACATACTACAGTAACAGCAGACAAGAAATGTCACAGAGGTTAAAACCAGCTGCTCAAACAGATCATCTCATTAGATTATTGCATTGCTTCCAACAACACAGTATAACTGGAGATGGCTGAAAATATGTAGGTAAATGAAAAAAAAAACAACAAAAAAACAACTAAACAAACAAACCAAGCCACACCAAACTTTTTAAAAAGGCTTAAACAAAGTCAAAGCTTAATAAAGAAGTTGGGGGTTTGGGAAAAGTTTGCAGTGGTTGCAATGCAACAGAATTCTAAGAGGATGAAGGACTCAGTGTGGTAAAACATCAGGAGCTTACAAAAAGGAAAAAACAAACAGCAGATAAGCTCAAAACTATCTGGGTACATCTGCTAAACACTACTCAGGCAAAAAATACTAATAAATATACTTTACATATTTAGAAACCAGCTGTCTTTTTTTTCAAGTTACGCTGAAAATATACTTAATCTACATCTAGATGCTGCAGTTCATTAACATACACTTCTTAGTTTTTCCCTAAATGAAAAGGTAACTAAACATTTTTAGGGTAACAAAACTTCTGAAAACTTAAGCCCTACACCAGTGAGTAATTTCTCACCAAGAGCATGTTTCCAAGACACATGAAAGGTAATAAATCATGCCCACAGAGCAGTGGTGCAGCAAGAGACCACTTCTCATGACAAACGGCAAGCACTGAAATGGGCATTGGCTCTAATTTAGAGGAATAACTTCCAAGGGCAAGATATGCCATATAGTCTGGATAAGTCTGTCTGGTCCAATAGTTGGGTTTCCTGCTGAGATCAGACAGAAGATGTCCATCTGCAGTGTTTGGTGGTGTACTAGGAACTGGCCCACACCTGCTTTAGATGGCCACCAACCTGACATTTAACACATTACTAATGTCCGAGCTTGGTTGAAATCCACCTGCAGAGTACAAGGGTCTGTAAAGCACTGTCAGTCTCCCCAGGTGCCCCTGGCATGATATATTTTCGTTATCACCCAGCTCACAAGAGCACAACGTTACTGTAGTACTAGATTGATTAAACCTTAACAATCACTGTACAAACTTTTTTGCTTTTGCTATATATTTAATGACAGAACTGTTAACACAGCAGGTTATGAAACACTCTCTTGCAAGTCCTGACTTCCTCCTCTCCTTTTATTTAATTCTTTTTCAAAAAACTGAGTCTAAGTATAAGGCTCCCAGGCATTAGCACAGCTAAGGATAGGTTAATGAATTGCAGATCATGTGTAGTATTGTAATGCATCTCTGTCAAGCAGCTGACAGAAGATAGCTGAACAGATCAATTATGACATTTCACTTACATCAAAGTGATGAGATTGCTAGATAACACTGTTTACCATTTGCCCACATGGCTTAACAAGAACCTTTAAGTCCTTCCTCCAGGTTACTTTGCCTCTGAGGAGGCCAAGAGAGCACCTGTTGCTTATTCTCACCACCAAGTCTGTTACCCACAGAAACCACTTTGAGAAGCTATCTCATTACTTTTAATTTTCATTCTTTCAAACTTTAAAAAAACAAACAAAAAAACCCAAAACAAAAAACCAACCAACCAAACAAAACAAAAAACCCAACAACAACAACAAAAACCACACACCAAACCAACCAAGCAGCTACTATCTATTTTACCAACTTGGACCATTAGAGTGGTAATAAGTAGTAATGTTTCCCTGGTGTGGTGGTAAGGATTCACCCTCCTGCTCCTCCACACCCTCTCTCACATTTCCAGGTGACAGGGACTGTGATACAACAAATACCAAGTACTGTGCTACTGTGCTCACTGTTCCTTCCTCATAATGGTCCTTACAGGAACCTAACAATGGGGGGATTTTTCATTTTTTTAACTAAGAACACTCCTTGACATCGCTATTCCCCACTAATAACCAGAACACCACGCTAAGGAAATTCTAGATCAAGTAAACAGTCATCTGTCCTATAATGAAGTCTGTTATGTGCTATATTCACCTGCTGATTTAGATCTTTCTGACATTTTGCTTTGACGTCATTCACAAACACAGAAATAACTTCATCAGTTCAGACTTAGTCCCAGCACCAACTCTGCTTTGAAAAGGATTCAGAGTAAGAAAATTTGGGTACAGAAGCTGGTGGTTTTGCAAACTCTTCTCAGTAATCAAATACTCAAAGGGAAGCTACATGTACCCCTTTAGGTGAATGTTACAACATCTGGCAAAAAACACAGAAAATGCTGCATCCATTTCAGATGTGCAAAAGATCTCAGCTGAATTTATAACGGCTTTCATCAAGTTGGAAGAAAGATACAATAAACAAGAGAACATCATCTACAGAAAAGCTTGTCTAAACGAAAATTATACAGCATGCCAGTGGAATTGCAGAAAGCAGATAACAACAGGCATCAAGCTTACCAGAGCAAGGAGTGAGAAGGCAATTTCTTTAGGTTTATCTCTCTAAAGCAGACAGTTTACGAACAGTTGGGCATGAATTAGAAGCCTTGAGTTAGGGCCCCAGAGGCATGACTAAGCACAGTGATTCATTTTTCCATCTGAAGTTGGTACCTCAGTACAAGTATCCAGTAAACCCAGAAACCCACAGCACATCTAGTGCAGCTTTTTTCAAGCCCCGAACAGTAAGGACCCCCTGGTGCTTCTGTAAGAACTCAGGAAGCTTTGCTTCCGAACCACCTCGCTACCTTAACAGCCAACAGACTCCAGAGTATTAATTTTAAGCAACCACATACAAGGTTCTCTGCACTCATAAGAAGCTCCTGAATTAAAATGACTCAAACATCAGTTCTGCAATTCTGCTATTAGATCAGTGACAAATTAATCTCCAGATGCATTGCAGAGACAGTTGCAGTGTAAACCCAGATACACTGATAAGCCGCATTAGACTGAAAAAACAGCACCAAGTGCTGGCACTGTAAAGCAAAATCACTCGGAGGAAAGCAAGCAAAGAACACTGTTGATAAAAGATCCAGGATATGAATGGTTTGGATTTCCTATTAGTTGATAGCAAGAGTAGCTGTCTCTGAAGGGCAGCAGGGCAGTGCCAGCCACACATCCAGTAACAGTACATCAAGATCATCTCAGTGTGAGAAATTAGGAGAGTAGATCAAATGCTGGGCAGGATGCTGGAAAAGACTGCAGTAGTATTCTGCAGAGAGGTGAGCACCAGGACAGCAAGTTACACCTGGCAAGAGTCTCTACATGCAGTCCATGAAAATGGTGGAATACTGAGCTGCCTGGCTCTTGTTCAGCCACAAAAGGAGGGACAGGAAAATTTTGCAAAAGTTTCTCTAAACTGAATCTAATGAGGAGTGTATCTTAGGAAACTCTGCATTGACCATAACCCAGCAGAAAGTGCACTGAAACAAACTCAATGCCCCACAGCAACGACCAACAGCTTTCTACCCGCCTTACCAACGATCACTGACAGCCACGGTAAGACCTGTCTTGTGGAGCAGGATGACCCAGGTGGCCATTTGGTAACTCGCACCAATGTTTTCTGGCCCAAAAACTGACACCTCTGTATAAAGCAAACCCAGGAACAAGAAGGTCAGTCAATCATCAAATTTGTAATAANAAAAAAGGTCAGTCAATCATAAAATTTTTAATAAACTCTTTTTTTTTTTTTTTTTTTTCCTTCATTGCAAGAGAAGGCAAGGAAGATGCAATTAAAGCTGTGCCAATTCTTAAAGAGGTGCTGAGAATTAACCAGGACCCTGAAGCTAAAGCTCCCCACACTGGCTTCTGGGGGACTTCAGCTGAAACTGGGAACAGGAACCCGCCAAGAAAATATCCAGAACAGAGCTATTTATAGAAAAAGGGCATTCCTTTTTAATTCTACCCAGCCTCATGGAATACCAGTGAGCATGCAATGACAGTGCTGGAAGGAATCAGGTCTCTGTGCAGAAGCATTCAGGACAGTACATACCTGAAGTTGGAGGCATGTGTAAATAAGTTGGATAAACCAGAAAGCACATGTAATGCTCAAGCCTGAACACCAAAATGAGGACGCAAATGCAAGAATGAAAGGTGAACCACAAATACAGAAGACAACAGCAGAAGGACCTGCTAGCTCCTGCTATCTCAATTCCGCCATAGGAGAAGGTGAAAACAAACCTGTTTTGTGATGTCAGAGACTATATATAGTTTACTACTCTAGTTTCTGGGATACGAACTGTCTGAAAGGATACTCAATAGCATATATTTAGACTGCAAACAACTATACACCGGTGCAAAATTCAAATTGGAGCATATGACATCTTTCTCTTGAATTCCCACAAAGCCTGGGAATACAGTGCTAACAACTGAGATGCTCAGAAATTTTCCAACCATGCATTTTTCTAGAAGTCCCAATCCTTCAAAATGGCTTACTACTACCACGGATTTTTTAATTTTTTTTTTCAGTCTGTCCACCTTTCTGCTAGCTCTTTGTAGCAGTCTGCACGTAGCCTGCCAAGACTCTGGACCCAAGGGTGGTAGATTCAAGGCCTCTGGAGTACGCAGACTGCCCCAGAGCCAGGGATCCCAGATCAGGTCTGCTGAGTAGAGGAGTGACTCCCCAGGTGAACAGGAGCCTGAACTGCAGGTGTCAACGCCTGGCTCCATCAGGCCTATCCCAGCACCTCTGTAATCCAAGCATCAAGTAACTACACAGAATGGGAGACAACTGTTCAGAGAGTCATTAAAACAAAAGGGAACTGTTATGCAGAGCCAGACATTAAAAAATGAATACACAAAGGTCAAGATGTGAACCAAAAGTACCTGAGGAGTTTCAAATAACCCTACACAGGACTCCCAGAAGAAATAAGTCTGAACAGCAAAACCAGCAAGATGTTACCCAAAAGAGTGACAGTGGTACACCCCCCCCCCCCCCCCCCCCCCCTCGGCGGCAAAAAAAAAACAATCTGTTAGGNCTTGAGAGGAGCATAAAGATTAGCTTCTGTGAAGGACTAGGTGACTTCACATATCTTATTAAGTGGCCATGTCCTAAGAGTCAATTCCATCAAATCAGCAAAATAAAGAGAGCAGCACCACCAAGACTAAAAGGACTGATGCAGCTGAACATCAAAGCTGTTCAGCTCATGGGAAGGAAAAGTTTGAAGGAAGTATAGGCACCTTGGTCTTCAGACACATTAGAACACTCCTATCACTGCCTCTACTAATAAAGAGTCCAATTAATTTTAGAAATACAAAACACCTCATCTTATTGCTTGAGACAAACTACATCCTCCACCATACATGTGAGCAATAACACAAATTTCCAAGCAATCTGTAAACACACTCAGGCCACTGCTTTCAGAGCTGCCTCGTGCTATGAGTTCTTCCATAACACCAGGATCAGCTGAGCCAGTGACTTACGTGAGTATAAGCAGGCAGATCAGCGAGTACTATGCCACTACAGTCAACAAACATGCAGACAACACGTTCCACATTACAACCACTGAAATCTGAAGTGTTCATACACTCACCAGCTCCTGCTCAAACAGGCTCAAACCCAATTTATAGGCTGCCATTCTATGTGGGAGAAGAGAGCTCTCACTAGAATTAATATTAAGATTACAGATTACAACAGTTCTCACCAACTTTAGTACGAACTGCACGCACGGTCCAAGACACTATTTATCCTTATATGCTTCTCTGCTGGTCATATCCTCCAACAATGAATTTGAGAGCTAGCTTTGTGAATAAAACAAAGAATGATTTTCCAAGTGATAAACATAATGATAAGATAGCTTTTGCCTATGGACCTTAAAGTGTTTTCAGAGAAGAAGTATCATTATCACTAGTTTTACAGAAAAGGAAATTGAAGCAGTGAATATGAAAGTATTACTCAGTCACCCAACAAATCAATTGCAGAAAAATAAGATATTCTGCATCTCATTACAGTCTTCGTATTACTGCAAAATACTAACTCCGCTCTGCGCAGAGCCGAGCCACAGAATGTCACGTGGACAGAGGACTGCAGTACTGACTTTTTTCCCCTCCAAGACATGACTAGTCCAAAAAACCCTGATCATTTCCTTTGATGGTTCTAAAGCCACCTTCTGTAGTCCCTCCTGAAATAGCTTTCATTTGCATTCCTCCACCAACAAGCTAAAGAAAATTAAATGTATTTCAGGCTGTTAAATAGCTTTCTTTGGCAAAAAGTTGAAAAACAATTTAAACACATCATTATCTTTTCAGCATGAAGAACAGTTGAGTAGTATATTCAATTAAATTAATAAGACTATATTTTTTCCTGCTCTGTTGCCATAAATAGACAATAAATCATGTGGCCAGAGGGGTATGAAATGTATCTAATCTTCTAAACCATTCTGTTTCTTATGTAATAAATTATATCCAGAAAATCATATTGTACTGTTTGCTGTATTAAATCCAGTACATGATATTATATTAGATTAATTTGAGGCTTTGGAATAAGATCCTACTTGTTGAAATTAGTAGAAATTTTGTTTTTTTTCTTCAACTGGGCCAGAATTTGGTTTGTCACTGTTGATTTAGTTCATTTACTCCATTGGCTCTTTAAAGAACTAAATGATTACGAATATAAACTCTTTAAGAACGCCCACTAGAGTTAGTGTTGAGTAAAATACATGAGGATATCATTTCTTCAAAATTTTGAAAGAAAACAGCCCTAAGAAACCCTACAACAATCTGAACCATTCTCATTGAAAAAAAAAAAAATGCGGGAATTGCATTTTAATTACTTGAACTGTATTTTATGTACATGGCATTCTTTTTAAGGTTGCTTAAGTCCATTTTCTGCTTCTGTCTGGATGGTAACGGTCTGTTCAGTAACTCAAAAAGTAGGCGAATGCAAACAAACTGAAAAAAGCTGAAAAAAACCCCCAACCAAACCTGTTTCCCTAGACTTCCTACCACTGTAGCAACTGAAACTTAACTCCACAGGTAGCACTAAAACACAGTATAGTTTGATGAATAGCTTATGATAGCAGAAAAGCAGACTCCTATTCTCCCTCCCACCAGTGACATCTCTACGCCTCTCTCCTCTTGCAGGGTTTGCAGTCTGTCGATCAGTGGTTAACCTTTCACAGGCAGACTCTCTTTCTCCTTGTTTCCTCAGACCTTTGCACAATGGGGTTCTGATCTCAACTTTTAAGTACTGCTACAGAGCATGCATTTCATGTATCAAGCGCCTGGCGTTCAAGTTGATTGCACTGCTTTTACCACAGGTTGATGTAGGATTTGGCTTCTCATTAAATCACCTCAGTGTGAGCCTGCCCAACAGATTCATTGTCTTAAAATTCTAGACACATGAAAACTAAAGCAAAAAGCTGTAACAACTGACCACATAATTTGAATGGCAGTCTGGCATCCTATTCTACAGATATACCACTTGGAATAAAAGTTTTAATGTGCCACGGCTCGCACAAAAAATAAGTTTATTTATAAAGGCAAAGCCAGCACTCATCATTTCAGAAACACGTCCTTGACACGGGCAGGTGTTTTGCAAGCCAACAGACTGCGCAACCTGGCCAAGAATGCCAAGCACATACAACACTTTACAAAAGGCACAGAAATCAATACTGCGCCATCTAGAAAGTTTTTACATGCAGACTAGGCTCACAATAAAACACTAAGGAGTCCCTTACCGTAAATCTCTTTATGTAATCAGAAACACAAAATCCTCCCATGCTCAAACGAAGGGATCTGTGCAGGGAAGATTCTTGATATAAAGTTCCCATCCTGTTTGGCTCATGTGGTGGTCACTCAGGTAGCCCGAAGGCTTTTACTGAATAAAACTGCACAGCCTCCCTGGATCTTGCTAGAATTCTGCTTGTGAGATAAACTAGGTATTTCATCTTATCTAACACTACACCAGGCATTTCAGTCATTTCACTCCCTTATCAGCTGTGCTACGTTCTATCCCTATCCCAGCAGCTCACTTCCTGAATTACTGATAACAGCTACTGTTAGGCACGGAAACAACAGAAGATCACAGCCAAATCTCTTGAGTCCTTAAGAGTCCCTTCTTTGCATTTCTCTGCTCCTTAGCTTATTTTTGCCAATTTAACTTTGTTTTAGCTGTAACTTAAGGACAGCATGTTTCCTTCAGCCAAGCAGCAACAAGACTGTTGTTTATCTGACTGCTGTTCTTTTTTTTCAATGATGCTAATTACTGCTGCAGAGTATTTGCTTTAACACAACAACATGACCATTATACATGTGAGCATTTCTTTTATTTCCAGTTTCTTAAGTGATAACATAGGAACAGAGGGAACAAAAGAATGGACAAAAAAGGACAAATATTCATCCTCCATCAGAATTCGCATACCTATTTATGCCTTCAAGCACTGTTTCTACAGTCTGATGCTATGCAGAGCCACTCACTTCAGTCCATAAAATACCTTACGGTCAAACAAAAGTACTCACACAAGTGTACGTTGCCATGAAGTCCATGTAGGCATAGTTGTGAACCCCTAGATTTAGAATCTTTTAAATTTTTTTCTACTACAGAGTTAGATTAATAAGCAGCCATAATGTACCCAAATGATGCTGCTCCTCATGCATTTGGTTCTCAGCTAATGAATTACTTTTTATTTTGTCCTGTGTAAAACACACTTTTTTTTTTTAATTGAGTTCTTACCTTAAGATTGTGTCAGTTGAGTACAAATATAAAAAGACAACAGATACCAAGATGCTGGATGACCTAAGAAGGAGAGTAAGTTCTGGAAAAGTAGAAAAAAAATCTACTTTCAATTTTCATCTGTACGGTGCCTTTCCCCCTCTGCCAACAAACTGCAGTGGAGTTAGCTCTATCGATTACCAGCTGCAAGTGATTTAACACTAACCTGAATCACATCGGGCACAGGCATACAAAAGGACAGCCACTCACTATGGACCAGTGGCCTTTGAGCAGATGGACAAGCATCTCGAGCCCAGTATCTGGGCTTAGCACGGGCCATGTCTTCACTGCTTAAATCAAAACAGGTGTGTGTTTACCATAGAATGAGTGCATGTTCACTCTCCCCTAAAAGAATCAAGCAAGCAATGGAGGTAAGATACTGTACCTTTATCATTACGGTCTAAGAGATGTCAGGTCCAGAAGTGAGAGTACAGATCTGGCTACCCCTCTCACAGCAAAAACTTCGTTTCCACTTGGGTTTGTACAGCAAGATAACCAATATGCTGTTAAAAAACAAAATGAAACCTATGTGAGTACAGACAAAACCAATGAATTAAGGCGAATGAGGAACTATCGGAGGGCAAAAGCCAGGGAGGAGATGGCCATGCTTGCTGCGCCGCAAGTATTTTTTTTACTGCCTGGCAGGGGATGTTTTTCAGGCCATTCAACAAACAAGCGAAACTGCCAGGGGCTGCCTGGGGTACGGGATGATTGGCCACAGCTCAGAGAGGTGCGCGAGTTCTGCCAAGCGGTTAGTAGTCCAACATCCTGGTAAAGGGACACAGGCAACCCGAGGCTGCCTGACACACTGGACTTGGACATCCAGAAATGTGAGGTCAGTCTCAGCTGCCAGACTCCTGTGTAATTTCTAACCTGACCTCTGTGCCTTGGCTTTTCCACCTGTAAAACCAAGTTAAACTCTTCCTAGCTTACAGAATATTTTCAGAGGTGTAGAAACTGTTATTTCTATTTCCCCTTTTAAAAGGCAAAATCAACCCATAAATCCTAGGTCATAACTGCCCCCAAAATTTTAAGACACATAAGCTAGCTCCATACAGTGGTACAGAAAAAGTGGTGCCTTCCGAGCAGTAAGCAGTGAGACTGCTGAGCCCTTCTGCCTGGGCAGGGTAAGACCATTGCAGGCTTTGTGGCAGCACCTCGAGCAGTATTCCTGGCAGCGGCAGAAGGAACGCTACCCAGCCACTCTCCATGGGAGAGGAGACTATCCACCTGGGCATCAAGCTCTTGAACGTGGCCCTAAGCTTTAAGAACATGTAATCGATTGTATGAATTAAAGACCCCTATTCCAGATCCTAAGAAAACCAACAAATACTACAGCTATTCAAAAGACGTAGCACTTAATAGAACAATCAAGAGGTTGCTAGACCTAGGGGAAGAAAAAAAAAAAAGTATTTTTAATACATTTGTGAATTATTTCAATAGTACAAATAATCATGTTGTTACTCCAGATTTAATAAAGAGATGCTATTACTTAATGTGGCAGCAGAGGCACGCACAGCATTTAAGTGCCACGCCACGGGGGAAAGCTTGCATGACAAAAAGAATCCTTTAGGAAATTTGGCAAGCAGTCCGGAACAAGCAATGCTCAGCCTGCGACCTTCCATTAGCAGATCTAAATACAGAACTGTAGTGTAAAACAACACCTTCCTGCAGTATTTTCATTAATTAATACTAAGAATATAATTATTATGATGATGAACTTCACTGACTTTGCTTTTTCTCCATTTTAGCTTCTGGAAAAAAAAAATTTTGGAGTTTTTCACCTCCCCATTTTCATTTCAGATCTTATGATGCCAATTCTGGACTGTGTGTTCAGAAGAGCATTAAAAGCAACAAACCAGTAGCAACTATAAACCATTCAATCCACAACAAGGAAATAGTCCACTTTTCACAAAGTTAAATGTATTGCTGTGGATAGAAAACAGGCAATGGACACAGGACTACTTTTTCTTCAGTACTAGGACAAAGTCCAGTGAATTTTACACACAAGGAAAAACAGTTTGGTGCCTTGCCCTAAAATACCAAGGGCTAGAGACAAGGAAAGTGCTCACTCAAAGTATAGTTATTCCAGTATAGGCTTTGTAGATGTCACGAGACATCGTTTACCTATAGAATAAATACAAAGCTTTTCCAAAAATAATGCAAGTAACACCCAACAAATGAAATCAAGATCAAGCTCCTTTAAATTTTAGAGCAACTCTTTGAATCTGCTATACTCCATAACTCCTTTTTCAAACCTAGAGAGGTGTTTGACAGCTAAAATGGTGCATTCAGAGCAAAGACTAAGAAAAGGAAAAAAGGTACTATTAATAATGTTAATTATTACTAGCTTCCCCAGCCAGCTGCTGACAGATATGCCAATTCCTGCACTAACTGCAGAGTAAAATGAAGGGGCTCAGCATTTTTGAGGTGACTTCTCTCATCTTCTAGCATCGGTCTTTGTGAATTAGGAGAATTGTGCACTGCTCCACAAACACATCCCATTTTCAGGGAACATATAATCTACACAACATTCCTTAGCTGTAACTGTTAACATGGCGGTTAATACAGAGTATATTCCTTCCTGAAAATAAATAAGGAGAAGCTTTAGTCCCTTGGCACACATACTTAAGAGTTACTAAATTACTTAAGTATTTTAGAGCCTTTTTGTCATAATAATCAGGGCAGGGAGCTACTAACACTGATGTCACCCAATTTAACTCACCATGACTATGCCCAAAACATCTAACTGACGGTTCACAGTTCTCTTCCAAAAGGGATTTCCAAACTACCAATAACTTACCCTTTCATTACGCTTCCATCCATGCAACAAGCTAGAACTGAATGCCAGCATACAGGAGTGTTCCCCGAGAAATGCACGCAGAATCAGCAGGCTGAGTATTAATATCAGAAATGTTCAGGTCCCCATCTGTATCTGATCAGGACAAGTATTCAGGAGTTTGTGAAGACTTTGACTGATGAGGCATTTCCTAAGAGCAGTCAATTCCTGGTTGTCTCTGTGCCAGTATCAGCACATTTCTAGAGCTGCTCCACTCACAATGGATTAGTATTAAAGGCCAGGTCTGAAAGCCTCCCCACTTCATTAATATTCATTTTATATTTTAAATCCCATTTACACAAGGACTCACCCCCAAGGCGAGAAGCCTTATAAGTTATATTCCATTTTTAAACCTGCAGTACTCACTCTCATTGTTTCAGAAGGAAACCACTAGCAGAGACAGTTTTAGGCAGGCTGCTTTTGTTTAAAAGAACAGTATCTAGAGCCCTTTAATTTCATTAGCCCACAAAGATTTGCACTACAATGAATCCTGCCTGCAAAGCACAAAACACAAGTACAACTGTCAGCAGATTTTCATTCTTTCATTATTCTGCTTTTGTTCCAGCTGCCAAAGCAGGTGGGTATAACGTCTACAGTTGAATAAATTCACAAAAGGCACCATACCTAGTGAACACTTTAAAATAGCTACAATCAACACAAAAAAAAAAAAACAACAACTTTGTCTCCTCGCAAGCATGGGTAGATGATTTTGCATTTAAAGCATACCATGTTACATAGCCAGCCTGGCTTTGATGTCATAAGAAAGGTCCAAAGTAGAACAGATTCAAGCCTTCACTGTAAGAATGGGGGACAATTTTGAGGTAGTAGTCTTTTACTTCTGTATAGCCCAGAGCCCTGTTACACAGGTCAACCCTACAGGTAGCAACAAACACGTCTGGGATGCTGAGACAGACAGTGCCTGCACCCTTCTAGTCTCCACTAGTGAAGGAATGAACAGCAAAAGGAAAAAGTAAGATGAATTCTTCTAGTTTTACCTTATTCTCCTTTGCAAAGCATTTGCTGTAACACAGCACTGTTCAACAGCCTGTTAGTTTTTAATGCAGAGAGGTCACCTTTCGCAAAAACCTGAAACCAAAAGAATTCGACATCATTCCTCCACTTGCCCTCAAAAAAGCCTACAGTAATGAGCAGAGCAGATCAAGTGTGTTTCCCAGAAGATGGGTTGAGTAGGCTGTTATTTGCATTGGACGATAGATTTTTATCAAGCTCCTACTTTGCATACGCACTATTCTGTACCTTTTATAAGAATTAACTCACATCCTCTTGCCCACTCTGAGGGAGCCACAAAGCATAGTTGGTAATTACAACCTCTCATTTCAATGGTCCGTTAACTAGAGAAGACATCATTTCTGTGAGCAAGCCCCATAAAGTACTCATGCAGCACCAAAATTATGTGTCAAATGAACATGCATGTGGAAATCAGATTTATAGGATCCTTTACATTTGTTTGAAATTCCGAGGTAAGTATTTTAGATGTATTTTAACTCTGGCAGTCTGCCTTGCTGACTTTTTTTCTTTAAATCAGTGTCCACTAACTGGGTTCATTCTAGTCCTCAGAAACCTTCTTTACAAGATGTTTCCTCATTTTGAATCAGCTCTGAAAAACAAGGATTAACACTCTCAATCCCACTCCCAGTGGTGGCGGTGTGTGGGGAATCTTGTTCATGTGCCATACAATCTCTGAATTAGTTTCCTATAAGAAAAGACCAGTAAACTCACAATTAAGGATACAGCCAGGGAAGCCCAAACAACACAGAAAAAATAATATAGCCTCTGGAGAATTCATTTCTCAAAGCACCTAAATTTTAGGTAAAATGGAACTGCTCAACTCTGAAAACAGCTTGAGTAGCCGTATCCTTACTCCTCCTACAAATGCAGCACCTCTCCAGTCACCAGCATATTGCCCTGCTCCTCCTCAGATCTCCAGGAATCTGCAACACGTGCATTCCTTTCCCTGCAATAATACCCTGCAGAAGGTCCCCCATGTCTCTCCCAACAGCCTTAACACGTTTATCTCTAATTCTCATCGTTATACCCTTCTCCATCCTCTAGCTAAGCCTAGCCATTCTTTTTTCTACCGTCACCGTTCCTAGCTTGGTCACCCTGGTCCCTGCCTCCTCCTGATGTCTGGAGTGAGCCACAATCATCTTCCTCCCTTTGCTATATAAGGATACTCCACTGCAACTGTAACACTGGCTAATAATGAGAACTGCATGCCTGAAATCCCAGAAATTGAGATTAATGTAATACAATAGCAACCTGCCACTGGCTTTTTAAGTCCATTTTGCTTCTGAGTATTACTATAGTCATAAAGAGTGCAAGCTGTCAAAAACTCCTTAAGGTATCTCAGCTAGATCAGCAAAGCAGTAGTAAATTGACAAGCAGCGAACAACAATCTCAGAAATAATTAATCTAATATAATTTCAACCCATCTGTTAGCCTCACAAATATCTATACATAATTTTTGTGACTTCCTCAGATTCCCCATGTTAAAACAATTAATCTTCTTGTTTCCCAGGAATGCACGGGTAATGTAGGCATTCAAAATAGAATGTGTCCCCTGCTCTTTTCCATTTGCTGTATTTTTATTGTTGATCTTTCTATAGTTGGTCAGAGTAAAGTTCTGTTCATTTTGTTTTCAAGTTTTGTAATACATTAACAATCTAATACAGATTTTAAAGGACAAAACATTTTATGAGACTTTTCCTATGTACTGTTGCCTTCAGTCTCAAAATCAAAATTGCTGAACAGTATAAATTCTTATTCCTCTTCCAAACTCTGTACTCCTTTAACCTTTTTTTTTCCCAGAACTACATTTAGACGCACACGCATGAGCTGTACGTAAATGTGAGCTTCACTGTTGCTAAGTAACTGTGT
The DNA here is from genome assembly GCA_013400195.1 of Aramus guarauna. Taxonomy (NCBI): domain Eukaryota; kingdom Metazoa; phylum Chordata; class Aves; order Gruiformes; family Aramidae; genus Aramus; species Aramus guarauna. The sequence goes on along the minus strand of VXBL01005409.1, from coordinate 146,639 downwards.
GCCAGTAGACAGCACTGCAAATGTTGTAAGCAACATCACACAAGTTGCCAAGTTTGTAATTTGGTCAGCACGGAGAAACGTAAGCTAAATATTTTGGATGACACTCTCCGATCTTTTTAAAACAGGCACGAGCAACAATGAAAAAGAAATACACTGAGAAGTGACTAGACTCATGAGTAGTCCTACACCCTGCGGGACACTTTTTCCCCTATCAGGACAGTTAGACTATTCATCAGAATGAAGCTATTAGAATTTATCTAAATCATGGTTCTTTCTCAATTTCCATTCAGCCCATTTTTCACTGCTCTGGGGTATATGTTCAGAAGAACCCTCCGTGTAAGGATCAGGCTGTGAATCAGTACCTGGCCAAGACCTGATAGATCTCAATGTCTTCAGTATCTCATAACTTACTGTACTGTTTTTCATTCTTTGAAATTGCTCTGACTTAACAGATACTTGTTACTTTTTCAAGATGACAGGAAGTATCATTATCTGCCACTGTTTCAGAAAGCTAAAGTAAAAAGCAATTATACCTTAACCACATTCTACAGTAACATAGGTTCCTTGGCGAATTTAAAAAAAAAAAAAAAAAAAAAAAAAAAAAAAAAAAAAAGACGACCCTTGATGGCAACTCCATCAATAAACATTACTTTCAAATACATTACAGACTACCGTGCAGTGCCAGTGAAATCAGTGTTAGGACTCAGTATCATTTGTTCATTTTACTGAAAACCAGAACTCCTGGTTCACCTCTTGATGCAGGTAGCTGAGTGACTTAGATGAAACACCAGTTTGCTGCTGTTGAGGATCAGGACCTTGGGCCCAGACCACCTACGTGGCAGACTCCAACCATGCACCTCATTACGTGTGCATGTACACACACACACCCTGCTCCACAACTTCTCCAAATAAAGCAACTCAGATGTCAATCCAAACATTTTTCTTTATTAGCGAGATATTGTCAATAAAATATTCAAAAGTTCTTTATTCCAAGATAAAAGTAAAAACCACTAAGACTTAGAAAATCATCAGACTATTAGTGTTTGTACTCCTGGTATCTGGAACACTAAGTGTCTGTCCTTAATAGCGTTGTATGGTCTTCAACACTGTCCAGGATCAAAAATAGTATTTATTTCTTAACCCTTATGGCAAAATTAAAGACTAAGTTATGAATGAGAGAAATAATTCATAGTAGGAGACCAAAGGTAGTAAACTAACTTTTGTAAGATGGAGTTCAGTTTCTATGTACAAAGCTAAAAAGCACTAAAAAAAGCAGATTGTGGGGGTGGGAGGAAAATGAAGGAGTACCTGACTTTTTCCTGGGGGATATGCTGCACAATGACACCAAATGGTTCATAAGAACCATGTTTTGAGCTTGAAATTAAGACAACTTTGGTGAAAGCAGGTTTAGGTTTTCTTCGGGAGAAAAAAAAAAAAAACACCAAACAAAAACCAAACACAGATTTATCCATTTGCACTGCCTTCTTCCTAACCAATTTCTTACTTTTTACTTAGATTGTACATCCCAATCAACAGCTAGCAGCTACAAGTAACCCTTTCCAAAGTAAGAGAGGGGAAAAAAAGCATTCTTATACATTGATTTACAGATACTTTCGGTTCATTATCAATTCACAGCACCTACTGAAATCATGTAGGGTATTTCTGCAGTGTCTGATCAAGGCAGAAAAATTGACTATCTTTATCTCAATAGAAAAACCGCTTAATCGGGTATAAGTGTGGGGTAGCCAGACTTAGAATTTTGTCACTACTAGTGAGTTTTGAAAGTGAAGTCTAAAGAAGGGGGGGGGGCGGGGAATCATTCTACTACTTATGAGAGCTGTCCTACCACCACTGCTACCTAAGTGGCAACCTCCAAAAAGAATAGGCAAATAACTGTGGAAAGCAACATCTTGAAATGCTACAGATAGATTCGCTAGAGGTTATTTGCCAGAATCCACAGTGAAATAAAAACATAGGAAGCCTACTACAAAACACTGATAACACTGTTAGTGCTCTGAAGGATAAATTGCTTTTAGACTCACCTGAAAGTGTTGGTTAAACTTGTTAACATTTGCTCTGCTGTATTTTCATAATAAGCAAGGAGAGAGGCATAACAGGAAGTCTGTAGAGTGAAACAATTGGTACTGAGAGCCCAACATCGGCTACACGTAGTCCTGATCCTGCAGCCCAAACACCCACTAAGAGATGAAGGACATCTTCAAGGTCAATTTTTTGTAAAAGAAATCTACTTCCTGCTCCCCAAGATCATTCCATAATGCAAACGTAAGCACTGGAAGTACAGACTATCATGAGATTTGCTTGAAACACACACTCCTAATCCAAACAAACCCACTTGCATAGACGCACCCAGAGATACAAAATAGGACACCAGCAATACCTGTACATGTTCATGTACACAGAGGAATAGTATTCTGGAGCAGCAACTCAAAAAGGCTTAAACTAAACTGTGGCTTAAGACAGCTTTCTGGTTACATTGTTTAATCCCCAGTTATCAGCACCTTAAAGGTTATCACTATCTTCAAGAACAAGAGTCAAGCACCATGTCCTGTCAGGCAACAGGATACTAAGCATCCTTGACAGTACAGTCCAAGATAGAAGGAACAGACACATTGCTGCTAGTAGCCTACATGAATCATTGTTTCACTCAAAAAAAACAAAACAAAACAAACAAACAAAAAAAACCCTAGAAAAACTCAAAAAAGAAAAAGCACTAAGTAAAACCAACCCAAAGACCTCATTTAGGACCTGGTATTTGAAACAAACATCTCAATTCTAGTCTCCCTCTCTACAAATCCTGCTGCCCAACCACAGGGTGATGATAATCTGCAAAGTATTCCCAATACCTTGTCCCATTTCCAACCTTTTTTAATCAGCTGTAACAGTATTTAGAGCAAAAGTAATAGGAAAATCAGAGATGTTTGTAAAATTTGACCAAAGAAAACTTACATATATGAAGAAGAGTTTCCTTAAACCATTTTTTATTAAATTGCTAACTGAAAGTTCAGAGTTCTTTGGTCTTGACAAATTCATCTTTTTTTTTTTTTTTTTTTTTAAATAGCTCAAGAGCTAACATCTCACACATCTGATGAAGCCATCTACTTTCAGCGCAGATAGCCAATAACACCCATTAGCAGGATTTTAAACTCCCAAGTTAGGTATGAGTGAGTAATGTTCTAAAGAAAAATAATCTTTCAGTGTACTTTCACCAAAACCAAATACTATGCTCTTCCCAGTATCAATAGTAAGAATGCCTGAATAGACAGCAACTGTCTTTAGAATAAGGCTGCCATCTAGTAGCAGAAAAGAGTAAATGCAGAGAAATCTCAAGCCAGAATATGAACCGTGAACCTGCTTGATGGCCTGACATGCTGGAAGCATAGTTCTTCAGAAAAAAAAAAAGAGGACAGAGGTGGCAGAAAGCAGAGTTTGCTAGATGGTTGTTTATAAACAGGCAGTTCTCCAGTAGAATCCAAAACCATTCAGTTCACAACATCAAGTTTTTCTAGTCAGGTAAGTTAACACACACATATAGTAACAGCATAGAGGTGGAGTGGTATTTTTGTGGTGGTGATGTACTTGATCTTCTTTCAAGTTAATTAAAAAACCTGCAGCCTGATTCACTTTCTGAAAGAGGACTATTTTTCCATGTGAGGTCTCACACTACAAAACACAGTGAAACAAATTTTAGACTGAACCACAAAGACATTCAAAGGCAAGGCCTAAAATCTTATACTGGAGCTAGAGAGTCACCAAAAAAAATTTTGCATAAGCAACTTCCTGAAGTGTTACACATTTATTCTTGCTTCTTGGAAACCAGGCAGTTTCCAAGTAAGTCAGAGCTGCAGTACATAGAATTTTATGCTCTCATCATTTAGCTGTCACTGGCTTTTTTTAGTCTCATAGACAGAGATCTAATATATTTTACAACTGTAATCTACAATGATTTGCCACAGTGTTTCATCCATTGATCATCGCTAACAAAAAAAGAAAGAGCTCTTGAGCTGCCATCATGGTGATGCCCATTTCGTATGATGCAGACACTTTCCAGTTCAGTCACTGAATATGTTCAAAGAAATCTATGTCTTAGCATACCACAGCGTCATCGGGGCTTTTGGAAGATGCTAAAGTGTCCCATCCATATAGGAAAGAATGGTTTGTTGCTGGTTGGTGGGAAGAGAAAGCCAGGCCTCTTGCTTTGCAAGATCCCCTAGCAGAGAACCACTCTCTCCCTAGGATATTTTCAAGGCCACCTGCTTCCATCACAGCTTTCTCAAAGAAACTGGAAGCCAGCAGGGGACAAAAAATAGCATAATCACAAGTGGGAAAGAGCTGACAGCAGAGACCTAGGGAAGACAAAGGGAAGAAGTACAGAAATAGAACTCAACCACTGTTTCAAGAGGGTTTCCATCAATGAAGGAGAAAAAACAGTCTTGCGCTTTTGAGAGGTATGAATGTATTTTTCAGTACTTATCAAAGAAGGCACCAATCTAAGTGTAAAAAGCGTAAGTTAAATTTTGTCACATCTAACAACATTTGACTTCAGTCATCTAAAGATAACTAATTCCATGTACAGAGGCAGAAAAAACAGATACCTGTAGGAATGCAGGTTAGACTGCCAAACAGACAGCATTAGTGGTTTCCTTTGTCCCTTCTTAACACAGCAGATCTCATCCTACTGACAGAGGCAACACAAGCCTGACCATATCTTAAGTTTTCAAAATCAGAACTTCCCTTTTGTCATTCTGACTTTAATAACTTACCATGCAAACATACTCTCTATCCTTAAGAGTTACTCATCTGTCCTTACTGCTGGTATCTGTGACAGGCTAGTTCTGGAAAGCAGAAGTCTACATGATGTAGGGAAGTAGGTCTCGTGTTCACAATTCATCATTTACTGGAATAAAGACAAATGTTATTAGCAGTTTACGTGCATTTCCACACCCATCCCTCTCGCTCAGTGAGGACCCCAATTACTCCTTAGGAGTCAAGAAATAAAAATCACTTTCCATGTTTCCTGCTTCTGCTTACAAAGTTTGCATCTGGTCGTTCCCTTGTGGTTTGACTCAAAACTGTCATAACTCCTTCCTTTAACCAATTACTAATGAACAGTCAGTATTTGATAGTCTATCTTTATTAATAAAAATCTCTGCTTCCACCCAGAAATCAGTTCTGTAGCAGAATTCCATTAGGTAATTCTCACTATTAAAAGTAATGTGATACTGAAAAGCATGAGTAATACTGAAGAAAAACTGAGACATTTACTTGCATTTCCCTTTTAGAAGAGCGAAACATGACAAAAAGCTAGTATGCCAGACTTCATGAATGCAATTACCTCCTACACCTCCTTCCTCTGGATTTTACAGGGCTTGAGCTTTTTTTTTTTTCCTTCTAAGAAAAAAACCTATATATTTACTAAAGTAAGAGTTTTGGCTCAAATTGCACTATACAACTTTAACAAAGACTATTTCATTGAATGTCTTCCCCAAACCTATTTCTACCAAGACAGCTCATTTCTGCACACTCAGGTAGACTTTTGCTTTGGTATTTACAGTCAACAGTTCTAAGACAATACTGCTAACAATTACACTTTTAAAAGACAGACAAAAAATGGTGATGAGAGTAAAAGCAACTAGCATATCCTTCTCATCTTTAGACAATACAGGTACGAAGATGTTAGCTGCAAATCTCCATCTCTGATGCCTGCTTCTCTCCCTCTCGTAAATGATGGCCAAGAAAGAGTATGGGAGAAGTACTTACCGGCTGGACAAGGCAGACACCCTGCAGATAGTTGTTACAAAACAAGTGCTTAGCTCTCAAACTTAGGAGTCTGACCCCAAAAAGCATATGTGATTTTTAAAACACAACTCTATGTAACAGGGAATAATTTTCTAGAGAATTCATAAACAATATGAAATTGTCAAACAGAATAATCCCCCCAAATGAAACTGCTTTAATTTTCTTCCTATCAGAATGATATCACAACCTATTAAAAAAAATGCGAATCTAAAGACATCCTCAGTATGAATACCAGATTTCTAAGAGGATTAAAGCCAACACACCCTGAAATCACAAAATGTACTTAATTCCCAGTTCAATAAAATATTGGAATAGTAATTTATTAAAAAGTTATGTCAACTGTACATACATAAACTGCAATATAGCTGAAAAATCTGAAATATATAATTTTAAACGAAAAATCATTTATTTCTGAAAATATTTAAAATATTGCATTTCTGGCAGCAAATTTAAAAGAAGTGCTGTGGAATGGGTGCAGTCTCTCTGTGCATTTGTCTAGCATTTGTCTTCAAGGAGTAAAACATATCTGCTTTCTGATTTTTCATAGCATAATCTTGTGAACACTTTCTGACTTGTAGAGACAGAATTCGATTTCCAAGAACAGCAGCAGAATTTTAACAGGAAATACTATGGTCCTTGACGGTGCAGACAACACACTTTCCGAGAGTCCACGACACCTTGGAAATCTGCTAGCCGTTCTGCATATAAATGCATCAGATTGTGTTTACAAGTTACAGAATAAGTCTTTGATTGATAATTTTTCTGTTTATTTCCGCCAAGGCCACTGAAAATACGAAGGCCTTTTCATCTGAAAGGTTAGCATACATGTCAACTTCTTTTTCTTGTTTCTCTGTAGAAGAAAAAAAAGTCACTATTAGCAGCTTTTTCCATTACCCAAAGTTAAGGCAAGTTACATAGTAGTTAATAAATTATGTGGAATAGAGTACTGGAATTGAAAAGAAGTTAGGCAATTAACTCCTGTGCAGGGAGGAATTGAGAGAGAGAAGGAAGGAATGGAGGCACACAAAGGCACTAAAAGAGTCACGGAATCAGTCATCCAAAAGCATGACTGAATTTCTGTTCTTTAACGATGAAGAAAGAATGAGTCATTAACATTATATTGATTTCTGACACAAACAAGTATTCAAGTGTTCCTCATCTTGGTTTTGGGGGGGGTGGGGGGGTGGTGGTGTTTCTTGCTTTTTGTTGGTGGTTTGGGGTTGTTTTTTTTTTTGCCTTTATGTAAACACCTCCCATCCTAGAAGACAAAGTTATTTTACAATATCCTCATTAAATATGACATTTGTCCCCCTATTTTACATCTAAGTAACAGAAACCCAAGAGGTTAATTACAGTGCCCAAGATCAATGAGCAGATACACGGCAGAAGTCAGGTTCCAAATTTGTCACCATGAACATTTCTGGACTTTCTATACTGCAGATTTTCAATCTTGTTGCAGATAGAGAACAATGTTAACACCTCGGTAAGCAAGCGAAAGCCCCTGAATTCCCTTTGCTGATGTTAACTTGTTTCAATGCTACAGACACACAACAGCAAGCCATCAAGAAGTTTCCATACTGCAGTGTTCAAGTACACTAAGTTACACTACAGCATATGACAAAAATCATAGAACAGTATGATTTCATAACTACCACTTACTCCAGATCATGACTATTTATATCCCAGTTTAGCTAGCCATAGGTAGCTGACACAAGTCATTAAAAAATAAAAACCAACAACAACCACCAGCTTTGTCAGCAGAAGACCAGGCTTGTAGACACAGAGAGAGGAATACACACAGAGCTTTAAGGTTAGTGTCTAACTGCGGACTCCATCTCTAATCCAAGTTGCATGGTGGCCTAGACGAACTCACAATCACAACACAACACTCCCCTGACAGACCTGTCTCATTAACACACAGACACACATGTGCACGCATTTTTTGCCCATAGCACGCTCTGGCAGACTGCTCCACCAAGACACCTAAATCAGCAATGCATATGTGAAAGACAAAGCAGCATTGGAAAACAATGGGAAGCGCCCTGTGGAAAAAGGATCCCAGCATCTCAGATCTCTGCCTACTCACACAGTTATTCCTTCAGTGGGTCCACATTCATAACAACATCTTTAGATTTGGCTTCACATCTGATTGTCTATCTGTGTTACAGTTACGCACACCATTCCAGACTGCTTTCCTTCTGAAATCAAGTGCTTGTGTTAAACAACTAGTGGGAGAAACTGAAAAATCCTTTAGCACTGCGTTCTGATTTAATATTGATATAGAGACACACAGTGACAAACCCCTCTACTTAAAATATTTCTAGACAACTTAAATCATACACAAGCTTACCTTTCCCTGCAAGTGAAATTGCTTAATGAGGAGCCTGGACACACAAAGATGCATCAGTTTTCAAATCAAAAATAAGAAACCTGATTAGCAAAGTAAGACAAATCAAAGCATGTTTGATATTTGGAACGTGATTTCTGCTGGCTTCCTGGCTACACAAGACAATATTCTCTGGTGTACTGAGTTTCAAATGAAAGCTAAGAAACTGAGTTTCACTGCAAGTCCTACCCTGTAGTTTAAGACAAATCAGTTTCTATATGTATGCTCAGTCTGGGTTGCTCCACTTCCTCCCTCCCACCATTTACAAATTAACAATGCTGGGAGTTGTTCTGAGCACAGACTACGCACGCTGGCCATTCCACATTAACCTTTCCTATTTTCACTTCTAAACCCCTCCCCTTTTTTCAGACTTCCCGATCCCAACAAATCTAGCCACCTCCTGAATATGTCAGCACCCAGCAAAATTAAAAATACTTCCCCCTCCCCCCGTTACTGTTAACAGATTGTAGACTTCTCAGCAAAACAACTTTCTCAAGTTTCCCTTCACCACTGTCCTCCCAAAGTACCGGCTTGTTCTGACAGACTTCAGCTTTAAAGAACTGAAATCTTGGTATCAGTGCAGGGATTAACACAGATTTGCAAGTTTTATGCATTCTTAAGACAATTCCAGTTCTCACCAGTAACTAGTGAAGAGCTTGCACCTGCCCGACATTTCATCATACACTACTCATGGGATACCGTGGTTTCTACAGACACTATTAAAATTTTCCACTTCACAGTCTTATCTGAAAGTAGTTTTGACTCACTTCTCTATTATTAGCAAAAGACTGTCTTACAGATTCACAATACCATTTTTGTAAGAAGTTAAAAATACTAAGTCTTTTGATATACAACCAAGAGGCTATTTAGGTGAAAATACTCAGTCTTTCTGTAGCATGTCTCACCTCCCCAGATCTGCAGCCCACTAGATCCACAGCCCTTAAAATCATGATCTATGTATGTATAAATCAAAAATGGGCCCTTCCCTCTCACAAATTTTGTATGGATTCAAAATCCAAAGTTCTGAGATTCACTATCCAAGATCGTAAACTATTTCAAACATGCACATTGGGCAAGCAAATGTATGAGTAATACAGTCGGAAATTACTGGAAGAGGAAAACTTGGGTAAAGAAATTTAATTCAGCTTAAGTTTTTTCACGATATTGAAATGTCTGTATCTTTAAAGATTCACCCCTTGTTAAGTATCAAGTATGCTTTAGTAAGACTCCAGGACAATCTGATTGAGTCTCACTTGATGGTAACCTCTTTCAGGAACAGAATAACCAATACCACTTCCTCCAGCATTCGAAGGGTTTTTTGTTTGTTTCAATACAATCAAGGTTGTTACCTAGATAACAAGGCAGACTGGGAACCTGTCTAGCTGTGTATCACAGTCCCACATAGCAAAATAAAAAAACATACCACCACCACAAAAATCAGAATCAGATTATTATGAAGTTTCTGTTTTCAAAACATATTTTAGCATTTCTGACAAAGAAATTAAGCAACAATTTTGACAAGCAAAGTCTACAGTGAGAAGGTCCTATTTTCCAGGGTCATCCCATGGCTCTGAAACGTGATAGGAATATTCTCTGGGTCCCAGCACTCTGCCATATCTCCTCAATCTACATCAGCTTCCTCCTTCCTCCCCCTCCATTCCTTCTTAATAAATCTGCAGGAAAAATAGCTTATTTTAAAATGCCCTTTTGCTTCTCCTATCCTTTTTAATTGCTGTTGAATCCTGCAGCTCTTTTCTCTAATGTGAACCAGTCATGAAGGATACAAAAGAACTAGTCAAAGCCACAGACATAACTGGGAACAAGGACACTATGTATGAAAAGAGCATGACACAAGTAAGGAAGCAAAGCTACAGATGTCAGGGGTGTCTTTAGAAAGAAAATTTTCACAGCTGGGTGGTCTTCAAATGGATAGATTATCTGTCCTTGCATGCTATTATAATTCAGGTGTTCTCTGTCCTCCTGTTTTTCATCTACAAATGCATCAGGCATTGCAGAAGCCTAAGCACCACCAAATATTTAACAGCTTTGCAAGCAGTGGCTTCTTTTCAACTCTTTTGGGAGAAAAGAATAGCGCAATCTCTAGCGGCAAGTAACGTGTACCCAAAATATCCTAGAAATATACAACAGGTGAGGAAATAATATACTTCAAGTCTAACACTAAGTTAATGGCTTGCACTCTGGAGCTGACTGTCAACACTATGCAGACTGATACAATGAGCAGCAATGAGTCACACAAAAATCACCTTAATTGGAGTAGAAGAATTAAAGTTGCTTAATATGCTTTTACGCAAACAACACTATCAAGCAGCAGGTTTGGTAAAGGAAGAATATTTCTCAAATTCCCCACTAATTATTCCACACATAGTAGTTAGGCAAATTTTATAAGCCACTTGAAAAAGGAGAAGTCAACGTTAACTTGTTTTATAGTAATTATTTAAAAAATGATGGGTTCTCTGCTGAATTTATTTTATAGTCATGACAGCCATATATATCAACTTTTTGTTTGCTTTTTTAAATCTCCCCCATAATCACTACAGCAGTCTACACATGTTATAGTCTGACATGACCAGAAATAAGTCAGAAGTAAGAAAATATCCTAAGCCTACTTATTCGTAACCAATAAGGTGTGTCGCACTGCTGAGGAGCAAAGATAATTACAAATGGGTGTGAACTCAAGCTCTGTACTAGCTCTGCAGAAGAGGTCGAGGAAGAGTAGTCACAGTACCAAGAAGCAGAGGAGATAGTAGGACAGGACAAGAAGGTGAAGGCAATCTTCTCAAGTGAGATTCAATTTAAAAAAAAACAAAAAACCCACAACAAAAAAACAACACCAAACACCAAGAAAATAACACACCACGCACGCACTCTTATGCAAAAATCACACTACATCCGTATTTCTAGTTTTCTACCTCAGAGCACTGGCATTTTGTCACACTTCGGAGTATGCAGCAGGAAGCTAAAAACATTCAGACTAGTTTTGGATAGGAAAACATGTCCTCTAAATATCCCTCATGCTTTCAAATTCTTGCTTTGTGGATACTATAAAACATGCATTAAGATAATGAATATTTTCTTTTGATTGCTTTCCCCTTTATCAGGGGACAGAAAAGAAGATTTACATTTACAAGGCAACCCAACAGGCTCACAGGAATTTTCAAACCAAAGGTGTGTGAGAACTAGACTGACAGTAAAATGCCCAGAAATGATTTTACAGGTGCTGGACAAACCCTAGCTTGGGTCAATAACAAATAGGGAAGTTCTGTATTCTGTGAAGCCATATGCAACAGTGAAGAGATTAGATCTTGTAAGTGTATTCCTATTAAAGCAATTGCCATCCAGAAAACATAGAGAAATCAAATTCCACCTCCTCTTTCCCCAGCCAAAGCACTAAAACTACAATAAAATCCCAATTTATACTTTTTCTCTTAGGAAAGAAACTTTAAGAATGAACAGATTTACATTAAACAGCAGAGACAACAAAATTGGTTTTGAAAAATTTGAAGTTAAAGGCACTCACTTTGCAACATGGATTAAAACACAAAATTGTTAACAAATAAGGAGGAGGAACAATTGCATTCCTGAGTTATGCCACAAGGTACACTTGATGGTTTCAGTAGTTTTAAGAACAAGATCTTCTGAATATTTATATCAAGTCTTGCTCTTCCTCTCCTATCTGCCTTCTAGCTTTTTTAAGTCTATGCTAAGTTTAGGATTAATTATTCAGGCTTAAAATTAGTATCTCAAAACCATAGATAGCAAATGAAGTGTCAATAGGCTCTTAAAAAAATAGGCATCTTAAAGTGACAGTCATATACTTCAAGGGCTCCAAAATTACTCTAGTGCACATAGCACTCTCTTTATTGTATAAAGAGCAGCAGGTCGCCAAGGAACCTTAATAAGCAAGGAGGCATTCTTTCCTCTAGACTATTATTCTGTAGAAACATGGGACAAAAATTGAGGTCATAGTAATGACTCAAGATGCTCTTTTTACTTTGGCCCTCCAAAAGGTTTCAATCATCCTAAGCACTCTCTGATAACAGGCATCATTATATTGTTTGTCCTTGTAATATAGAACAGCAGTACCTCAAAAAAAATTTAAACAAAATCAAACCAAAAAATCTACTAAGCACAACAGTTCAACCTACTTGTTGAAACTTGATCTGGTGGCTAAAAATACAGACTTAGTTCTTTGTAGTTAGTTCCAATCAGACACTGAAACATAAAAACAGAGGTCTCTACAGATGTGAAACAGTCCCTTCCCTATATTAAGATACCATGTATTGGCTGAACTAGTCTAGTTATTTAAATTGTTTGAACCGTATAAAGCTTTACTGTTATTAAAAAAAAAATCTTCATACAAGAAGAAAACTCAATGAACATAATTCTCCAGTTCTCATACCTCTTTCTTCCTCGTGCTTTTTGGCTGAGGCACTCTTAGGTCTTCCTCTTCCTCGTCTGCTATGATCTGAATGGCTGTTAGATCTGGATCTTTTTCGGTTTTCTAAGTCTTTATTTACTGCAGAATTTATCTTCTCTCGCTTAACTCTCTCTGTCCGTCTCCTTTTGGCCTCACTCTTGTTTTCTGTACAAATAAATAGAGATAGTATGATCCAAGGTTGTTTTCATCTTTGTTCTCAATTTACTCTTAGTGCTTACCCCACCCAATCGCCTTTTTTCTTCAAATCTCTTAGCAAAAACAGTTAGATGTCTATACCTTTACAGAACAACATTTGCATGGTATCCATACAGAAATTAAGGTATCAGATCCAGAATGACACTTCACTTCTTGATTACAAGGATCAAGCCTTTAATTACTTCAAATGCATTTTGCAACATGAGACAGTTGCTACTATACAAAAAGTTCAGTTTCCCATAATAAGATGGAAAAAAACTGTACAGATCACAGCCATCAAGACAGCCCATCGCTGTTTCCACTAGCCAAAAAAAAGGTTTATCATATAGGCAAACAGCAAAGTACTACTTCTTTTGTCACTAACAATGAAATCATTCCTGCTGCTCTCACAAATCGAGATGCTGAGTAAACAATGCTGTCAGTAAAAGCCACATTACACAGCATACATGTCCTACCAAATCTAGCCTACAAGGCCCCATAACACTTAATGGTGAACAAGTGTATTGTTTTCCTACACACCAGAGTAAAAAAAAAAGGAGTATTTACATGAGTTTCACCTGTAAGTTAAGTATGGATTAATGAGCTTCGGTACTGAAAATAGTGTAGTCACCACGGCACATTATTCAACAGACTAGATGCACATTTGCGTGGCTGCAGCACCATTCTGCAGTACGTATATTTTTGAAAATACTGGAACAATGTTTTCTAAAAGAAGTTGCGGTGACCTTATGAGCACAATACAGACATACATGGTCTCCCACTATATCTTCTTGTTTCCTTTTGCTGCAGTTGTCCTGTTATCTTGTATGGACACAGGGTACAAACTGGACAGCAGGGTAACGTTAACTAATGTTAATACCAAAGCTGTATTTCACAGTATCACAAAAAGGTTGAGGTAGCAAAGGACCTCTAGAGACCAACCCGTCCAATCCCCCTGCTCAAGCAGGGCCACCAAAAGCTGGCTGCCCAGGACCACATCCAGATGGCTTTTGAGCATCTCCAAGGATGGAGACTGCACAACTTCTCTAGGGAACACATGCCAGTGCTCGGTCAACTTCACAGTAAAAATGTGTTTCCTGATGTTCAGAGGGAACCTCCTGTGCTTCAGTTTGCGCCCACTGCCTCCTGTCCTGGCACTGGGCACCACTGAAGAGAGCCTAGCTCCATCTTCTTTACACCCTTTCTTCAGGTATATCTATACATTGGTAAGATAAACCTGAACCTTCTCTTCTCCAGGCGGAACAGTCTCAGCTCTCTCAAACTCTCAGAGGAGAGATGCCCCAGTCCCTTCTTCATCTTCATGGCCCTTCCCTGGAATCTCTCCAGTATGTCCATGTCTCTCTTGTACTGGGGAGCCCCAAACTAGACACAGTCCCTCAGGTGTGGCCTCACTAGCACCAAGTAGAGGGGAAGGATCACCTCGACCTGCTGGTAATACTTTGCCTAACGCAGCCCAGAATACCATTAGCTGCCTTTGCCGCAAGGGCACGTTGCTGGCTGATGTTCAACCTGCTGTTCATCAGCACCCCAGGTCCTTTCCTGCTAAGGCGCTTTCCAGCAGAGCAGCCCTCAGTGTATATTCATGCATGGTGTTCTTCCTCCCCTGGTGCTTTCCCTGAGTACAAAGCTGAATTGTACAAGAGCTTTGCCCTACCAGATTACAGCCTTCAGCTTCATTTGGCAACTACTTTATCAACTTTCAAATAAAACAATCAGGGAGGGGGAAAGAAAATTGACCAACACTTCCAAACAGCACCACAGACATTGCTTAATCTTCTCCACCCTGAAAATTATCTAGCATAATGTCATACAATTCCTACAAGCTAGTAAACTACAAGTGTCCTTCAAGATAGTGATACAAAATATCAAATACTTAGTTGCCATTTTGTGGGCTGGCTAGATTATTTTAAAAAGTAGACATTATAAATCGGATTTTTTTTTTAAACGTCTTCCCTGACAGGTGCTTGTTCTGACTAATTCCTACTAGGACTAGAGAAAGTGATAAAAATGAACACAAGCAGCATGTGAATCATATGCATATTCAACCAACTTCTTACTGTGCCCATCACCAACAAAGACACACAAGTTAGGCACAAAAAATACACTATTTTTTTAATTGAACCATGCAGAGAGACTTAAGATCCACCTGGTTTTAGACTAAACATATGACCAATTTTATACAAAGTGCCATTCAGGTGTTCATGAATAAATACAACTCAGCATAACTTCTTCAAAAAGAGAGGATTTTTGCTTTCTGAAAACCCAGCTTCAATCAGCATGTACTCTGAAATCTGATCCCTTTGGCACCTCCAGACATTTAGCTTCAAAATAGGATTAACAGAAAGCTTTCTGTAAGGAGTTATTCTGCATAGCAACCAATATGTGCTGCTAAAATACACAAAGAATAAAATACAACATCACAAGTACAAAGGAAGTAAGACTGAAAACGCCTGCTTTTTATCCCTTCAAAATTCAAGAAAAATTAACATATTAGAAGTCTACCATGCAGAAATTCAAGGTAAAGTGAACTGACAACAGTCAATTAACACAAAGAAATAAAATACTCTATCCTTTGCCTCCAAGTAATAAAGAACTGTCGTGCCTTTCTGCCCATTTGTGTAAGTATTACCTGTGATGGGTGGTGATCTTTCAGCACGTTTAGCATGCAAGAGTTTTCGACTAATAAATATGTAGCCACAGGGACATGATTTACATGCAACAGGAACCTGGGAAAACAAAAGACAAATATTTCAATCATGTCAGATTATGACAGAATTCCTGTCCGATGAAGAAAAAAAACCCTAATAACTCGCATTTTGTCCTCAGAGATAGCTCTTCAAATTCAGTCTGTACTGCAAACTATGGCCTGATTATACAATTGTATTTAAACGCAGTAAAAACAGGTTCTGCTGTGAATCACCCACCAAGACTTTTCTTTATGCAGTTGTTAGAAATCGAGCTTGAAACGCACAGCTGTTGTGACCGCTCTGTACTACAAACCCTCTTCCCCAGACTGTCAGGAAGGGGTAGGGGGAAATGGAGAGCACTGAAGCAAGGGTGAATTACAATAGAAATATAATTTCTCTTCAGAGCTCTCAAATATCCCCAGTCAAATCGGTCAGACATTCCCTGTTTTCCTTCCTTCATTTAAGTTCACATGAAAATATTACAGAAAAATCATGAGTTAAAACTGTCAGTACATTCTGAATACATTCACTTTCAGCAGCATTTGAGAACAACTCCTTTAGAGAGCAGGAGCAGCTTTAAACCGGAGGCACAATAGAGCCCGAAGCAAACCAGATGCATTTGTACCACACTCTACAACCCGACTGTAGACAAGGCCGTGTGGTCACAGAAGGACCTAGTTAATTCAAAATGCAAATAACCTACCACAGCTAGTCAAAAGCTGACTGCATGCTGAAGAGTTTGAGACACTACAGCTAAGCAGTCAGGAGCAGTACACTTCCCTAGCATAAGACAATTTAAAACAAGATGAGAAAGTCTGGAAGCACCACACTTACGTGAAAAATTACAAAAATATTACTCTGAGCAATTGAAAGAAGTGATGCTGATAAATTACAAACCTCATTACCTTCACTTAAAACCAAGATCTTTCAAAATATAAGGAACATACCATATTGCTTTGATTAGGTTTAAGACTAAAAACACAAATCAAAGCAAGTTTAAACAGAGATCTGGAAGAGATTAACATAACACACATTAAAGTCAAGTCATGTTGAAGCAGGATAGTGGGGGGAAAAAAGCAGGAGGTAATTACTTATATGTAATTCTTTAAGACAGGTCTCTACAAGTTGGCCAATGTCTGCTGAAACAAACAGGAGTACAGAACCACGACTGCCTGCTCAATTCTACTGGACATGCGGAAGAACCAAGTTCCAGTGTTCTACTGACTAGGGAAAAAATCCTGTCAAATTAGTACATGAATTTGTAAAGGAGAACTTAACTGCTACTCAGAATAAACAAATAATTTTGCTTCCTGTAGCACATCTTAACTCCTGTACTTCACCTTATGAACAGCTTATAGATAGAGTTTTGACACAGGTTTTAAAAAAGTAGAGACTTTTAAATTCCCTTCATGGAGACACTGACATAATAAGAACAATTCTAATCAAGCTTTATTGAACCCTGAAGCTCAGAATTTACCAGACTTGCGTCCATGCTTATCTCCTTGTTCATAGGTCAGTGTAAGAGTAACCAAAACCCACAATCTAGTAGATAGTTTGTCTGTATTGTTTAGGTGATATAGGAATTCCATTTAAGCTCATTTTTGAACACCTGGGTCTCTAATAATTACCTTTCCAGGCTCAGCCTAAAAAAAAATTGGGGAAAACCACCCAAGGGGATTGGAGCAGATCCAATATTTTTCAGTGAACTTCACTGTGCTTAACAGAACAATATCGCTCTCCTATTAGAGGTTTGGCATGTAGATGTATGTGTCATTTTTGGGGGGGTGATTAGGTGGGAAGGGACTATTCATTGAAAGATATCAGTTATCCTTTGAAGATCTGCATTGATAACACCCTGTAACATAATTATTATGGCAACATAGTCCTACACACACTATTTTAGTCTCTTCAACATTTTCCTAAGCAAAAAGAGATTGAGTTTCTCATACCAGAAAGTTTACCTGAAGCTAAATTAAGAAGCGGTAATTATTTCTTCTGATTGACTGCAAGTACTTCAGGCTCCCTGGTTTAACAGGTCCATGCTTTGCTTGTGAAAATATCATCAAAACCCTTCTTTTATATAAAAAAAAATAAATCTAAATGTCAATTACAAATCATCTTAATTACAACAGAAAAAAAATCAAAAGCCAAAGAAGTGTTACTCAATATTATGCTCCAATATTTGTGGCTGTCTAAATATTTCCATGCACGCCACTTCTAGCAAAGAAATCAGAAACAAATGCAAAGCCCTTGTTTATGGAAGAATTTAAGCAACACTAGTACACAACTAGACACAGCCACTTAAGAGTCACACAAGAACTTCCCCACACTCTGCAGAGGGCTGGCTAGTGCTGCAGTAGGGCAAGGCTGTAATTTCTTGTCCTCTCTCAAACACTTGGCACTGGAAAACAAGGTCCTGTGAGCAATACTTGTGCCAGGGCAGGACACACTTGCACATTAATTCCACGTTAGCTGCAGAAGAGCTGCTAACAGAAAATCTACACTGATATACGCAAATCACGTGTTTTAGTTTTAAAAAGCAGAACAAAGTGAAAATTTCAGCATCAGCTGAAAAAGCTTATAATGTTGGCTTACTTGCTCTTCCTATTGGTGGTGTGACATGCACTAAATTTATTTTAAAAAAACCAAAACAACAACCCAACCCAATACCTCTCTCATATTCAACTTCTCACTCATTTTAATTTCTTTTTCTGCCACGTGAATAACCAGAACTTGGCACACAAATTTTTCTCAGAAATAGCACTTCAGTGATGTGCTTAACATGTGAGCATTTGCATCGGTTCATCTATTGCTTAAAAAAAGAAAGTATGCCCCCCCCCCCCAGCTTAACGTTCCAAACTGTTCCAGGGTGAGTAGAAACTCTATAAAAACTAAGCAAGTCAGCACAAAAAAAGATTACTTTTTTTTTAGTCTTTATACATAAAGAAAAATGACGTGAGATTATTTTTTTAACTATACCTAAAATAGCGTATAGCAGCCAAGTTTCAGGATCAAATAACAGAAACATGCTTCCCATGATTAAAGGTAAAAGCCTCCCCCCACGCCGAGCCCCACAGCAGCGGCATTCTGCAGGGCTGGGCTATTGTTGAGCAGAGGAGCGCTGCCCTAACAAACTGGCCTGTTTTTCATAGTAACATCATTACCAGGGAAAAGCACAAACGAAGACAAGCTCATGATATAGTAACAGTGAAAGTCAGCTGTTGTTAATGTTTAAGTGTAACTAACTCCATTTTGTGCCCATCACAAAGCTGCAGTGAGACATAAATAACAGTTCACGTACACATTTGGACTACACGATAGAAATTGAAGTGAAGGTCTCAGTTTTGCTGTTTCTAAACTACTCCATGAGAAAACAACACAAGTGAATACTCTCCTGACTAGCCTTAGGCACATCAATCATCCAAAGGACAAACTGCATTGTATAAATTACTAAGTTCATTGTATTTTTAACAAATTACATAGCTACTAAACAATACTAGCACATAAACAATTCTGCACGTCGCACAGAAATCCTTCGGCATAATATACTGTGCTATCCTGCACGATATTTAATCCACATTCCAAGCGGAGACTGCAAAGGCAACAATTATTTACCTCACATAAACATTGCTTCACAGCGGCACGGACACAGTTTAT
>VXBL01005409.1:116651-127074 GCA_013400195.1 Aramus guarauna | reverse complement strand
GGGCCGGCAGACGCCTCACCTGCTGGTCGCACTCCGGGCAGGACTTGGTGGCCATCTTCACTTTCTTGGCCCTGCTCGAGGACATGCTCGCTACTGCTGCTGCTGCTGCCGCCGCTGCCGGAGCGCCGGCCGCCCCGCCCCGCGGTGGCCGGGAAGGGCGGGAGGAGAGAGCAGGGGCGCGGCGCCGGCCGGAGCCTGCACAACCTCCGCGGGCCCGGCCCGCGCCCAGCGCCCGCCCCCGGCGCGGCCCTCCGACAAAGGAGCCGCTCCCCCCACACCGCCGCCGCCGGAGAAGTCCTGCCCACCCCGGCGACGGCAGAGCTTGGGGCGGGGCGTGTGCGCCAGGGGCCGGCTCCGTGTCGGATTGGCTGCGCGTCAGGGCAGGGAACGGGAACGGCGCCTCACAGCGCCGGGGCCGAGGGGAGACGGGGCGGGGGAGCCGGCGGCGGGGGACGGCGGAGCCGCGGTTATCCCGGTCTAGCCTCTGGCTGTCGCTTCCCCGGGCGGCCGAGCGCTGCCGGGGATCCGGCGCGATCGCCCCTCCCGGGTGTCTTCGGCGGGGCTGAAAGCCGGGCAGTGCCCCCCAAAAGCTGCCAGCTTCTCGGCTTTCATGTTTCCGCGGGCTTCTGTTTAATTCGAGGCAGTAAGTGACAGGGCAGCTCCGTCACCGCCTTCCCAGCTGCCCGTGCCCCACGAGCAGCCCCAGCCAGCAGGATGAAATTGCACTGAAGTACAAGCAGTCAGGAAGTGTTAGGCACTTTTTTTCTGGTCTTCATCTTAATTCAGAAAAAGAAAAGACTAAAGTTGAGGGGAAGGCTTACCGCCTGCTGTTCCTGTATCTTTGGGAGCCTGGTGGTTCAACAGTTAGGGTCCTCAGTCATGCCTCTAAAAGTTGTTATGCTTGCAAATTTGATGTTTTTATTTTAGTATGTTAATCTTCCTGTCACTCCCACCTAAAAATATTAATAGCATAAAGTAAACTAACTGCGTTTTTATGTTTCTTGTAGAATACATTTTTAAAGGAATAAAGCAGCTGGAAATACTCATTTCAACTCTAAAATTCCTTCAACATGAAGCTTTTAGACTGAAACTTTGCATCAGGGCGTAAAAGTTTTGTATTCCTATGAAATGTTTATATCTGAATCATTTATCTCTGGACTTAAAAAAAAGAGGAAAGTGCCAATGACAATATTACAATATTGCTATCAACAGGACTTTGGATGATTTTTTTTCCTTTCCCCCCCCTTTTTTTTTTTTTACTACAAAATGTCTACAGGAGAAAAGCACAGCAAAGTCTCAACAGAAAATTCTTTTTGAAGATTACGGTTTAAAATAACCTGAAGTGCAGCTGCCAACAAATATTAAAGAACTGTACTGGAACTGTAATGCTTTCACATGGGTAGTAATGACTGCATCTGTGAGACTGGCTCTGGGCCCAACATAACAGAATTTTCATTTTATGTTTGTAGTTTAGTCTTGAACTCAGTTTGCTGCACCTAAGTATTGAGAAAAAACATCAGAGGAGAGACAGTTTTAATAAGACTTTTGTCTATACTTCTCTTTCAGGGAAATTAACCTAAAAGCAGTTTGAGGGATTTTTTTTTAAAAAGTGACTTTTACAGCTATTTAAATGTTAATACCATCTACTAGCTTGTTACTGAGTTACTTTGATGCATTTGGTCAGTTCCTGGTGGACAGGAATCTAAAGGGAGTATTTATTCCTCTGCCAGGACAGCCCAAATAATTTTTCCCTGCCAGGCAAATCAAAAAGACACTTCTTTCAGGCAGAAGACGACTAGCACTTGTCACAGTTTCTCACAGAGTAAATTCTCCCTACAGCTGCAGGCCTAGTGGTCTTACCTTCTGTGGCTTGTTGACCTTCCCTACAGATCAAATAGCTCATAGTGTCCCGCTGCCAAGGAAGCTTGTCTAGTCTCACTAGAGCTTGATTCCTTCAGCTTAATTGTTGAGGCAAATTTATTACAGGTTCTATGAAACTTGAAAATGGAGATCCAGACTCATAAAAGACCACACATGCTCTAGATAAGCACTACATTTTTATTACAGATTTCTAAGTGACATGATTGCTGCACATACCTTAAATGTAGACTGTAAAACCTGAAACATCTTCTGAAAAGCTACATAGAATAAATTACACCTATCTATTCTGAGGAAAATCTGAACACTTAACAGATAACACCAGGAAGTCATAACAATACCTATAACAATAACCTTAACAACAGCAGAGGTAGTTCTTTACCTTAATAATTTGAAATGTGGTTCCTCTTAGTAATCTTGACAGTTAATCTTCTCATATGACAAAATCCACAGGTAACAATCTTAGGATAAATTTTTCCTTTTCTGAATTTTAAAAACAAATCTCTTTCACTTCATACTAACCATGATCTCAGAGTAACTTTCTCACATTTACCGTTTGAAGTGGAAGGCTGCAGTTCTGGCTCCAAGTACGATCACTACAAGTCATTTACTATCTTCTCTTGTTGACAACTTACCTCTATGATTATCAGGGGCAGATCTCTACTGAGAGCTCCTGGATAAAGCAGAATAACAGAACTCTGGACTATGCAATTTTTCACACGCAAAAATAGGACATGCAAGGGATTTAATCACTTCTAACCTGTTTAGGCTCCATTTTTCCCACGTGGTCCAGGAGAACACCCTTCTTTTAGCAGCCACCCTAAAGAGCGAGAAGGCATCTCACAGCATCCTAGCAGAGAAGGGCATACCTTGTAATGGACAGGACCTCCATGAAGACAGCCCTTAAATGAAGAAGATTATGATCCACATTTGTACAAAATACTATACTTCTCATTGTAATTCTCCTTGTACTTCTCACTGTACTTGATTTCACAAATCTTTCATATAAATATTTATATCTTTGTGTATTCATTAGTATATGCCAGTTAAAGACAGCTGTACTGTTTCTTTGTTGTTTTTTTGCACTCTTCTTAAATTAATTGATTTCATGTAAAACTGTTGCAAGATTAAAATTACCAGAAAGATCTGTTTGGTAAATGGTTTTTCTACCTGTTTTCCACTGGAAGTCCTACATGTCACAGCTGGCTGCACTGCTAGCTGCTTTCACTTTATTGTAACACAAAGGATTTTGATAAAATAAATGCTGATAGAGATAATTGCTTCAGATAGCTTTGTATTTTTGCCAGGGTAAAAAGTAAAGACAATAAAATAACCTCAACATTTTGATTCTAAATTACTCACATAAAGCAAAAGAGGACAGATGCTTATTAAACTATACTACAACCAAGATTTCCAGCACTGGAACACATAGTAGTTAGACTTTAAATGCAATGCTTGCTTCATGCACACTATCATGAAATAAAAGCAATGCTGGAATGGATATATGAACTGTTAGCCAACAAAAATAAACTCATAATATAAAGTATATACAGTCAAAATATAATTAGAAGTGGTTTAAATCCTAAATATTGATAGTGGGGAAACATCACTGAACTCTGATTATCATCTCTCCACGCAAATATACTCTAAGTGGTTTTCTAGATGCTGTGGGTATCCAGATGCTGTAAGTTACAATGAGCATATGTAAGTATTAACTTTGTCTCTTATAGATAAATGTAAGGTATACAGTTTTTTTTATCTAGTTTTCCTAATTGTATGTCCAATGCCTCAACTATAAAATCATGCTTACTGCAGTCTCTTCTTGAACACTGCAGTCAGTGTTCTCAGCAGGGTGCTACTACCATACCACTACCAGGACCAGAGCAACAGGAAAAGCACTGGACCTCTGCTATGAATTTCTGAGAGGTAAATTACATTTATGCCCTAGAAAGTATCCCTCAGATTCCCAGTTTGTCATGCCAGCCCTCTCCATCCTTACTATTAATATTATATGATGAATAAAGTACCAAACATCTTATCATTTTCAATATCCTTTCCTATGACTATTACCTATTGATTTTTTTCTATCCTTCCTCTTCCTTGAGTCTCTAACTCGAGCCCTGTTCCCACGCAGGGCATGAGAACACACTCTTCTGTACTTGTGAGTATCTTGGGCTCCCCCAAGTCTGTGTTGTGGTTTCTGTGTGAGTACTGAGTTACTGAATTGGCTGATTTGCCCTTTTCCTTTTCTTCTTAGTATTTAAGTTATGTCTCAGAGGGTGGGTTTTGTTTCCCTTCTCTCTCTGCAAATTGTTTTCAGCCTATAGCACTCCATTACCAGCAGAGGTCTTATCCAGAGATACACAAAGACAAGACAGATTTATTTTTTATATAAACTGTGACTGTTGCCAAAAACACAAATTTGTTCTACGTAGGCAGGACATCCAGATTTCATTGCTGAATCAAGACCAAATCCATGCAACCGGGACCTTGAGACTACTTTCACATTATTTTTTTTTGTCTTAACTGAGAAGGTCCAGACATAACAAAACATAGAGACTGTTTTGGTATTTCAGAGGGTCTTTGTAACAGCAGGGGGCTCTGCTGTGTATAGTAACAATATCTAGTAAAGAAATTAATAAATATACAAGAGAACTAACAGAGATCTATTACAATACCCTGTCTTTCTTTATAGAGCAAATAAACTAGTCAGTGACAGCTGTTCAACTATTCTAATACAAACAAAAATATTTTCCTCATTCAACACAAACAAGATAGTATTCATAGCTAAACGATTATTAAGATTTACCAAACAGACATATATTTTTCTTGTTATTGTAATTTATTAACTCATCAGTTTTGAGTTCTGAAAGTCCAAGACTATTTCTTTTGCCTCATTTCAGAAGCTTAATCCAGCACTGAGAAAAAAATAACAAATACCTTTTTAAGGGTACAGGTACGTCCTCTCTTAGTCAATAATAAGTGGCACGTTGCAAGACCAAGCCTCATTTAAAATGTGCTTTATACTAATTTAAAATAGAAAATAAGTTAGTTTTGCCATTTCTCTATTTTATGAAAAGCTACACATGTAAAGTGTCTGTTCCTGATGGCTTCTTTTCCTTGCTGTTGTCACAATGGAGTCCAGCTGATCTGAACAGTCTGAGATCTTAGGGTTCTCATCCCCTTCATGGAATGTAGTTGTGTATGCCTGCCACACCAGCTTCTTGCACATTGCGGTATTTTGGCATGAAACTGTAATTTTACATGAAAAAAATCCCAACGTAGGTACAACTCCCATATCTCATCCACATCAGATTTGGAGAGAGAAGCACTTCCTAAGTTTCACTTCTGCTCACCGTGACCGACAATTTGGAAGCATTCTGCTCTCCTGCAGTAGAGTTCTCTGTGAGCTCTCCTCTGAGGACTGACAGCCTCAGACTTGCCTAAGAACTGAGAACCACCAGCAAATTGAAACATTAAATTCCTAAATTGCTGTGCAACCTTGTGTCAGAAAGGTTATAAGGCTTTCTGATTAAGTAATGACTCCCTCATTAGTCAGCTATATTCCGTGAGGTTTTTATTCTTTCCTCAGGAAAAGTACCATCTAGAGAATTATTGCTATATCTAAAATATATAGGTATTCATACTAAGAACAGAATGTATCAGAAGAAAATTACAAATAATAAGAGCAGCTAGATGATAATATTTGCAATGTTACCATGAATGAATTGAACTTGTAATCTTACAGTATACAACTGGTAAGAGAAAAGTACTATATCAAAATCAATTCATTATACAGACAAGCTTTAATCCTATTTTCTGTGATTTTGGTTTTGGCAATTTTGGTAATCACAACAGTTTGCAGTACTTAATACTGTCACTATGCTTCTCATCAGGAGATTTCAGGGTAGCTGTAATCTGAGTACCCTCCGAGTCCTTTAATAACAAATCAAAGTTGTGCCTAACAAGTCCTTTGAGATCCCATTGCTCTGAACTTGGGCAAGAACAATATTTAAGTGGTACAAATGTTGGCTTTGTTCTCCAAGTACAGCTAAATATTAAGCGTTTCCCAATTACAAAGCATTTTGTTCTTTGAAATGTTGTTACACTGATGTCTTTTGGTTTCAGAAAGCCCACATTCAGGTTGACTTCCCATCTTCAGTTTAAGTTTTTGCACATTAGACCTTGCCTGAAAAAAAAAGACCATGCCACCAGTATAAATAAGTATACCAGCTTCTACCAACACACGGTAACTGCTAGCTATTTCAGACAGCTATGACATAGTTATGAGCCAGGTCAAAGTGTAACTGCATCATCAAGCTTCCCAGGTAATCAACGCCCACTCTTGCTTTACAGTGACTGCAGCACTTTCCCACCTCTGCAACTGAACATCACCATCACTTGTCCACCACAATCTGTGGCAACAGCGTCTAATCAAAGCGAAGCCCACTTCAGTAAACATTCTACATGTTTTTAAGAAGTCCTATCTTTTCTATACCTTTACTGTGCTTCTTTTTGTACTCAGAAATATTTTAATTTCTAGCTCCTGTATTTTAGTAAGTCGCAACATTAGTAATGGGAAAAAAAAAAAAACTTGAACTTTTCCACTCAACTGCTTGATTTTCCTTGATTCTTAAAGCAAATGTGTCCAATACATTGACCTTGTCCATGTATTTTATAACAATGAGTTATACGTCACTGAAACCCTCTAGGGGTAAAAACTAGGTAGAAGATCCCTCTCTAATCAAGCTGAAGCGTACCCTGTAAAATTAGTTTTATGGCCCAGGTCAACAGTGTTTTTTCAAAAAGATTTATTTGCTTTGTGAAGCAAGTCAGCTTCAGATGGGATTTTTAAAAGAAGCTTTTATTAAAATACTAATAATTTAAATTACTTAATGCCAGTGGCAGCTACCATTCCATAAAAAAGGCTTCCAACATTTTATTCTCACATATCAGGCCTTTTTCATGGGAAACTTTATTAAAATCCAGATATTGTTCAGAACAGTTTGGCTTCAAAAAAAAGATAATTTTTCACCAAAAAACTCCTGAGCAGTTTTGTTTTAAATCTAGTGTGTGTAAAAATGCTTTGCAAAATAAAATTACATTATTTTCATAGAGCACCTTTTCAATTAATTATCATTAATAGAATTCAATATACTACTTTACACATTTCATTCTGGGTTTGTTTTTGGGTAGGGGGTTGGCCTTTTTTTTGTTGTTGTTTTTTGCTTATCATGAGAGAATGAGAGCTGGTAAACATTAAGATATGAACTCACTGAACTGGCACTTTTTCCACTGACTGCATTGAGCTTTGGACCAGATCTGAAAGGCTTAAGTTAAGTCTGGAGAACAGTAGAAACAGTAATTTCTCTGAAGATGCTCGTTATGTTCTGAACTGCTACCATCAGCGGTATTCCACAGGAAACAACCATCCTCCATACTTGCACAACACAGAATACAGAAAGGCTTTGCTCTTTTTGCCTAAAACCCCACAGTTTTTGTAATGTGATTTCCATTTACTTAGTGTCCTCAAAGATTCCTAAATATCATTAACAACACTTGGCCATTTTAAGCTATGAAGAGTAGTTTTCTATCCAGTGCCTTTATTTAAATGAAACAGCAGAATAAAAATGAATGCTTAGTTACCACATGCCATTATTGTAATCATGTGGTTTAAAGCATGCAACTATACATAACAAAGAAGCTTGGTGAAAGTCTGTCAAAATGGAAACGTGACAGCAGCTGTTATCTGTTTATCAAAGTTTTTTTCTCCAAGTCTATCTCTATCTTTCTGTGTTTATGCATTTGCTGTTGTTCTCTATCTCCAACTCCTCACCACCAACATAAATTCATTATTTTAGCTCCTTACGACTGCAAGAAAACCGGTCTCTGTCTTTATGACTAACGATGGAATGCAACACGAGGATCAAAGAACTGCCCTTGGTAAGCAGGACTTGCCCACTTTCTTTGTCTGGCTTAGCTGAAACTTGTGTTCGTATGATTTATACAGAATACATAAGCTGTTGATCAGGCCAATTGATCACCACAGGCAAACTTGCAAAAGATAATGTCTTCTCTGAAGAGTATTGCATGAGCCTGTAATTAAGCATGCTATTGGTAGTTCCTCTCAGGGAGCGGGGAGGGGAGAGAAAGCAAGATTTCCATAAGTGAATACAAAAAGATACTTCGTCCTTAATAGGTCATTGCACAAGATGTTTACAAACATGGTTTAACTAATTTCACAGCTCATGAGGTAAGTGTTCTTCTCCTCATTTTATATGTAGGTATCCAAGCCACAATAAGTCAGAGTGCCATGCACAAAACCACAGTCACACTGACAGAGGAGTGGAATGCTGACTCTCCTGAAGTCATCAGGAGCTTTACTGCTGACTTCAGAAGGCAAGAAGATAGGCACAAGTTTGCCTCAACATTGCAAGTTCATCATACGCCATTTCCTTTCCTGAAAGTACCTGTATTAAAATAACATTTGGAGATGTATTTAACATAATGAAAGCAACAGATACTTTTTCTATAACACAAACAAGACTTCATGTTACATTGAACATGGAAAGGCTTTTTTTCACCTTATTTATTTCCTGTGTGCATTTCTTAACTTAGGAAATTAATCAGACTATTGAATTTCAAGTTTGTGCATATTCATTCAAATGTTTTACTAAAGACATATGCTTTGGCTTGTGCAACATGTGTTTTAAGATTGTTAGCCTTATTCCAATATGCCATGCTATGTTACGAGCTCACAAGCAGCATTAGAGAATTTGCAAACAAGGTGTGAGGTCTTGCTGGGATTGCCAGCTAGAGGCAGAAATGGAGATGTCAGGCAGTCTGTACCTTTCCTTCCCGGGGGATCAATCAGAGATACTGCGGCAGTGCTGGCTGGAAACTTTCTGCTACGCCAGCTGTTTCTGGGGGGCAGATTGGGGGTGGAACAGTAGCGTGTGGACCAAGAGCAAAGGTTAATGTGTGTTCTTCCCCCAGCAAAACTAGTGGTTCCAAATCCATGGGACTTGGATTTTTAATAGGCTGGGTAGCATTTCAACCCTGATTTCTAATGAAGCCTGCAACACTCAAATCAAGATGTCTGGGAAGTCTACCTGTATACACCATATGTAAATATTAGAATTTAAAAGAAGTTAGACATTTCAAATGATCTGATTATTGCAAAATCAGTTCTGGTTTTGTTTTCATGGTAAATTTGACCTTGACAAGTCTTAGCACAGCTTGAAATCTTTTCTTCTGAATTACATTTTATCAAACTTGGGGAAAAAGCACCATTACACTGCTTGTTAACTCTCAGTCAAAAAGCTGCATTCAGGTAACACTCAGCTTTCCAGCTACACAACTGATGACAACTTTACAGGAAAAGTGTCAAAATGTACAGGCTCTAAAATTTGACATTTCAAAGTTAAAAAGGTTTAAAATATGGAAAAAAGTCTGAGGAGAAGCAGACTGCAATGTCCTGAAACAGTTATTGAAGCTACAAATAAACAAAAATGTCCTTCTTGGAACTTGAATTCCTAAACATATAGTGCTCCACTGGTTCATTTTTGTGAGCAGAATTTTGGAGGGAGGATAAGCAGGGCCAGACACACTCCACTCAGCCTTCACAAGCTGAGCAGTAGACAAGAAAAAGCTTTCAGTGCAGTCAGTACGACGACTCAAAATTCACAAAATTTAATTCCTGAGTAAAACAAATGAGTTTTCTGCACCATCTGAAAACGGTCTGGTCCCTTCAGCACAAAAACCATCCCATTTGTGTTATTTTGTTAACTACGAATTGACTAAAATTCTCAAGGAGCAATTATCTTTGAATTAGCACAGAGCAAGAGCTAAAATATTGCACTTGAAATAGAATAAGGACTGGAACAAATTATTTATGAAACTAAACACTATGGCAAGCAGAAGTTCATTAGAAAGAAGAAATAGTAAAGAGAGGAAAAAGAGGCAAGATATAATTGTATGGGACAAAATAAAATCAAACGCAGCAAAAGCAAAAGCTTGCTTTCTCTTCATTAACCAAGGAAAGATACCAAACCACACAGAAGAGAACTCAAGTCTCAAACCATCTAATTTAGGTACCTAAAATAGAAAGCTGGTTTTGTATACTCTGTCAGTGGAGAAAGTAGAAAGAAGGTTCTACAAAAACAATTCACAAATAAGCCTGACTTACAGCCCAGGCTGTTACTCAGGGAGGTAACATTAGGTCATAGGAATATTCCTGAGTGAATGATCCCTTATTCCACTCTCTGAGCACAAACAAGGAGTCTCTTCTGGGCACCCAGGACGGTAAAACAGGCCTTCTCCTCCCCAGGAGCAGCAAGAACGAGAGAGCATTTACTTCCCTCTCCCCCCAATTCTGCTGCTGTTTTATTTCATGGCAGATCTCCAGTCATTTGCTATGAAAGCTGAACTGAACCCAAGAGATAAAAACATTTTCATCATCTGGAAACAATGAGGAAACTGTGAGAGAGGACTGACTTGTTCCTGCGGGAGGGAAGGATCAGGAGAAAACGCTCCCCTGGCAGGG